>CAUYON010160927.1:0-26493 GCA_963573935.1 Arctocebus calabarensis
AGCTGTCACCCCAGGTAGAGTGCTGTGGCATCACAGCTCACAGCAACGTCCAATTCCTGGGCCCAAGCGAGTCTCCTGCCTCACCCTCCCAAGTAGCTGGGACTACAGGCGCCCACCACAATGCCTGGCCATTTTTTTTGGTTGCAGCTGTCATTGTTGTTTGGCGGGCCTGGGCTGGATTCGAACCTGCGAGCTCAGGTGTACGTGGCTGGCGCCTTAGCCCGTTGAGCCCCAGACGCCGAGCCAACATTTTTTATTTTTGAGACAGTCTCACTATGTCACCCTAGGTAGAGTGCTGTGGTGTCACAGTTCACAGCAACCTCAAACTCTTGGGCTTAGGGAATTCTCTTGCCTCAGCCTCCGAAGTAGCTGAGACTACAGGTGCTCACCACAACACCCGCCTATATTTTTGTTGCACTTGTCATTGTTTAGCAGGCCCAGCCCAAGTTCGAACCTGCCAGCCTTGGTGTATGTAGGTGGTGCCCTAGGCACTGAGCTGTGGGCACTGAACCTGAAAAACATGTTTAAAGATATATTAAATACATCATACCAGATTTTAAAGAGGAATTTGGCACATTTATAAAGTAGATAAACATTTTAATAGGTTCCTGACTTAATATAGTGGGGAGGTATTGGGGACCAGAGTACATGAAGACTGGGCCCTTAATAACTTTCTAGTGGGTGGTTGACAGACCCAGCAATAGAGTTCTGACTTCCAGAGAAGATTCTCTGCTTTGTTCTGTTCTTTAACTTTCTTTGCATTCTTTTTTTGTTTTTCAGCAGACAATTACTAAGTGCCTACATTGTGCCTGGCAGTATGCTGTGTACTTTGTGAAATTCCTGGACTAATCACTGTTACCACTGTTTACCATCCTGTGGTCAGTGGATGAGATATGTTGTTAGAAGAATTGGGGTGACAGAATTATATTAGTCAGATAAAAATAATAACCACATGAGGGCTGCAACCAAAAAATGGCCGGGAGTTGTGGTGGGTGCCGGCCCAGAGGAAGGAGACTTGCTTGAGCCCAGGGTTGGAGATCTGTGAGCTGTGATGCCACAGCACTCTATCCAGGGCGACGGCTTAAGGCTCTGTCTCAAAAAAAAAAAAGCTAAACTCAGAAAAGTTTATTTCTGTTAACATGTGAAAATAGAAATCTTGTTCCTGGTTTTAATTTCTGATAATAGGAAAAATATGTAAAGTAAGATTATGATTAGAATGTTGTTGAAATGACTTTACCACAGTATCTTCCATGTTAAAGTTGTTTGGCTTTATCATCTTACCAAGTCTTCAACAAAAGATAATTTTCAGAGTCATTTAGTGTTCAAGAAAGGTGTTTAAGGGTAGTTCTTCCAGTTAAGAAAAGTTTCAGTCTTGGCCCCTAGTTAAAAAATTGCAGTCACATTTTATAATTGCTAAAAGCAAATCAAACTTAAGTCAGGATCGTCAGCTTAAATTTCTGACAAAATGCAAAGAATTGAGAATGTTTAAAGTCATCAAAGAAGAGTGTATCACCGGCAGTACTGGTTCAGGAACACAGATTCAAACATTTTCTGCAGGGTACTTTGCTGTTGCATAATAAAAAATAGTGAACAGCCATAGACTTAAACTCCTTAAATTTTTTTGAGCTTTGTGAATTTCTCAAACTAAGCCCTGTTTCTGCCATACTTTATTATTTTTTTAAATACAGATTCTCATTCTGTCACCCTCAGTAGAGTGCAGTGGCATCACAGCTCACCACAGCAACCTCAAACTCTTGGGCTTAAGCGATTCTCTGGCCTCAGCCTCCCAAGTAGCTGGGACTACAGGCACCTGCCACAACACCCAGCTATTTTTTGTTGCATTTGTCATTGTTGTTTTAGCTGGCCGAGGCCAGGGTGGGTGTATGTGACTGGCGCCATAACCCTGGTGCTACGGGCACTTAGCCATGCTTTTTAGCTTGTACAGAATTAGTGTTTTCTCAACCTCTTTGAAAATATCCACCCATAGTTGTGCCATGGAATATTCAAAGGCTAAACTTTCAGTCACTTCAAACTTGACATTAATGCCTCAAATAAATAAGAACTGAGTAGTATTAATAACACAGGTCAATTCATAAAGAGTCAAAGAACCACTGAGAATCATTTATTCTTTTGACCATTGATGTTGCTCCCAATGTTCTCTTTAAGCAACTGTTCTTGCCATAAGGTCAAGAATCTTTTTTTTTTTTTTTTGGACAGTCTCAAGCTGTCACCCTGGATGGAGTGCTGTGGCGTCACAGCTCACAGCAACCTCCAACTCTTGGACTTAAGCGATTCTCTTGCCCCAACTCCAAGTAGCTAGTACTACAGACACCCACCACAATGCCCGGCTATTTTTTGGTTGCAGTTGTCATTGTTGCTCAGCAGACCCAGGCTGGGTTTGAACCCACCACCCTAGGTGTATGTGGCCAGCACTCTTGCCGACTGAGCTACGGACGCTGCCAGGTCAAGAGTCTTAAACAGATTTTTCCTCGACCCATTTCTTCACCTGCTGTACTCTGACACAGTTAACTCATCATCAGTATGTAGCTTTCTTTGCTTGGCTAACAGATTAGTCACTTGGACCTAGTTTGCAGCCTTGTTTTCATATTGGGAAGAAATTTTGCTTGATGCGATATTACCATTTTAATCTTCTGAGTTTTTAGACAGTTGCCTATCAGTTGAGAATACTGTGAGGATGCTTTGTTGGGTAATGTCAATATTTTATTCTTTTAGCTCAGCTATAGCGTCTATGTCATCTAATTCAGTATCAAAATAATTCATATCTCTCTGTCCCTTGAAAGGACAGCTGTCACATCTCAGTTCTGACACCACTTGTCAGGGTCCAGGACTGGCCAGGTCTCGGCCCGGCTTAACTAGGTTCCGGACGCGGACCGCTAAGTTCCCTTGCTCAGGTTCACAGTTTCTCTTAGGTGCCTGAGGGCTCTCTACTTCAGCTGGAGAGAGAGAGAGTGTGAGTCTTAGAGAGAGAAAAGCAGTCTTCTTAGAATAGATAGATCTTAGTCTTTAACGGAGCTTAAAGTGATCTTCAGCAGAGAGACACCAAGCTGGCGTTCTGCAGGCAGTAGAGAAGACAGAGTCAGAGTAAGCAGGTGCGTGGTAGAATGCGCATGCTCCCGACTGCCTTCTCCTCCAGCCTAATACAAGGCTGATCTCGTGCCTCTCTCCACCACAGGTGCAGAGACTGCCAATTCACCACCGCTGTCATCTCCCAAGCTCTCATGCTTGTTAGGAGAGCCAAATCCCTCTCCATGCCCTTTCCACCAGGTGTTCCATTATTAAGCTACACAGGTATTTCATATAACTCACTCCTCTTAGCCATAGGCTATATGGGCTGCAACAGACAGCAAAGTCCACTTTTCTTGTTTTGACACGATGGATATGCACTGGGAATAAAAATAATAAAAGGTAGGTTGGTGATATACAGGGCACTCAACATGCTACTGAGTTACCACCATGTCACTATGTTGTACTGTGCCAAGCAGCAGTGTGATGAGTCGCATCCAGTCCTTTGCAACCACTCGACTCTGCTGTTGTGTCAAGAACGCAGCTGTTCACAGTATGTAAAGAAATGGGCATGGTATGTTCCAATAAAGTTTAAGAACCCTGAAACTCAAATTTCATAGTTTTTTTTTTTTTTACTTTTTAAAATTGGTACAATATGATAGATATCATACAATTTCTCATCAAGAAATGTTATTCTTGGGCGGCGCCTGTGGCACAGTGGGTAGGGTGCCAGCCCCATATACCAAGGGTGGCAGGTTCAAACCCAGCCTTGGCCAAACTGCAACAAAAAAATAGCCAGGCATTATGGCAGGCGCCTGTAGTCCCAGCTACTCGGGAGGCTGAGGCAAGAGAATCGCCTAAGCCCAGGAGCTGGAGGTTGCTGTGAGCTGTGTGATGCCACGGCACTCCACCATGGGCGAGGGCGATAAAGTGAGACTCTGTCTCTACAAAAAAAGAAAAAGAAATTTATTCTTTTGAATCTTTTTCACCCATCTGCCAATGTAAAAACATTCTTAGGTTATACCCCGTACAAAAACAGGTGGTGGGTTAGATATTTCCTGCAGGATAATATTTGCCTACCCTAATCTAAATCTCATTTTTTATTATTTTTACAGCGATAGCTAATTGGTAGTAGTTATGTAAAATGTAGCTATACTCTTCAACTAAGGATAACTACAAAGTTATATTAGTGCCTTCCTAGTTAGCATGCAATTTTCCTGAATGGTTTTTCAAGAGAGATAATATGTAAGCATATTTTATCTAATTTTCATTAGATAAATTTTATTTAAGTACATTTTATCTAATTTTCTAGAGTATAAAATATATAATTAAAATATATAATTTAGATAATAAAGAATATATTTAGTGGACTTATTTCAAAATATCCACTTGAAAATCACAAATTTATAAATTTAGAAAGGAGATGTTCTTACAAAGGCTTTCAGTACAATGTGGCTGTCCTGATAGCTGGAAAGCAGAGCCTCTCGCAAAGCCCAGAAACATACTTTGAAGAAGAGGTTGGGGTAGAATCTTTATGATAAAACGGTTGGCCAAATATACTTATTCAGCAAGTGATAGGAGCTATGATTATTTATGAAGGGGGTCCTAATGAACGTTTGAAAAGCAAATATATAAGTCACATGTAATGTATCCTATTTATTTTGGGGTGAAAACTTAACATTTAAATGTATTCAGTTGGGCCCCATATGTCAAAAGGGGGTGAGGCAGCGACACAAAGGCACTCAAGTGCATAGCTTCTGTAAACCAGCTAGAAGCAGTCTACAGTTGATGGTCTCTCATCAGGTGAAATTACTGAAATCATTCTCTTGTCCATAGCTTGTGTAATAAGGGGGTCAGTTTGTCAGCTATGGATGAATTCTTACATATTTTTTTTTTTTTTATTAAATCATAGCTGTGTACATTAATGCAATCATCAGGTACAATGTGCTGGTTTCATATATAATCTGAAATATTTTCATCCAACTGGTTAACATAGCCTTCATGGGATTTTCTTACTGTGTTAAGACCTTTATTGTCTACATTTAGTTAGTTTCACCTGTACCCCTCTAAGATGCAAGGTAGGTGTGATCCCACCAATTACCCTCCTTCCACCCATCCTTCCTCTCCCCTCCCCTCTTTTGCCCCTTTCCCCGTATTCTTGTACTATAATTGGATTATAGCCTTCATATGAAAGCTATACATTAGTTTCATAGTAGGGCTGAGTACATTGGAAAGGTTTAATAGCCAGAATTCACAGAGAACTCAGACATATTAGCAAGAAAAGGACAGTGATCTCATCTCGGGGTGGGCAAGGGACTTGAAGAGAAACTTCTCTGAAGAAGACAGGCGCACGGCCTACGGACACATGAAAAAATACCATCCTAAATCATCAGAGAAATGCAAATCAAAACTACTTTGAGATATCATCTAACTCCAGTAAGATTAGCCACATTACATAATTGTTTTAATATGCCAATGCTTGTTTTAGCTGCTGGAGAAAAATAAAAACTTTGTGACAATTAGAATACGGTTTATTCAGATGTAAGGGTATGTGACTAAACCTTTGCCTGGCATGGCCTTACCTCTTGTTCATGAAATGGTATCTTACTGACACAAATTGTACATTTCCTTAGGCTTATGAACTCTATTTTAAAATCAGTGCTGGTCAGTTGTTGTGTCTACACTGTGAGAGAGAGGGGGTATAACGAGGTGTGTCCAACCTCTCATCTCATCATGGTCAGGAACTCAGAAGGTTTCTCTGGGGTCCTCTTTTCCAAGGGAGTTTTACCTGTTCAGTTAGGGTGGGGGTCGGGGAGGAGTTTCAGAATTTTGTTTTTATTTCTCAAGTTAAAGTTTAGTTTGGTAATCTTCAACTTATAAGACAGCAGGGCAGTTAAGAATTCAAGAGTTAAGTACCTAGATACTAAAATTTTATTAAATCATACAAATTATAATCATATAAAAAAGACTAGTGGGAGATGGAGAAAACATTTCCAACTAAGTGTTTGAAGCAATCTGTGTTTTTTCTTCTGAAAAGCCGTCATCTGTCCTTTGTCGTTTAATAGGCGGATCTTCATGACTCTCTGTAACAAATCCAGAAAACCTATTTTAACTAAGAAATTCAGCAGTTGGAAATATTTTTATAAAACAAGCAGTATAGGCATTTTTAAGATTTTTCATCTAGTTAAACATGAATAATATTTTTATAGGTTTATTTTAGTAAAATAGGCTTTTGTTAGACTGAACAGTATATCATACTAAAATCTGTAATACTGGGAGAAACTATTCACAATTGAATGGCAAGAAGCCAGGAACCTAAATAACTAATTAAATAATACATACATGTAGCCCAAAGAAAGCTATATGAAAATTATTATAGTTTACATTTGATTCCCCCCAAATTGCTCACCTAGATTCTGGTTCTTGTAGAGTACTGATGCAGGAATCTGGAACGTGATACACAGCATTTCCTTGTTAGGGGCCACGTTTCTCACCGGGTGGACTGAACTGCAGGCCTCCAAGGACACGCCTAACACAGCGCCAGCTCGTTGCCGAACATCCTCAGCAGGATTAGCATCTTTGGAAAAGCTGTAACAGTGTACTGTGGGAAGGAGCTCCCTGCGGCACGGCTGCCCATCTAAAAGTGATTTGAAAGCACTAAGAAACTCTATGGCCTTTGCTGGCAAGTTCATAACAATGTGCACAGAGTGTTTTCTTTCTTTGGACAGTCCCAGCTGCTGCATTAACTCTTCTTTGACAGGTCCTTGGAGGAAGTCTTTCCCATCCAAGTTGAAGACTTTCACCTTCTGGTCCACTTTATTTAATTTACAATTGTGCAACAGCCATTTATAGGATTCAGGATTGAGATCATTGGCAAATACAGTGCAGTTTTTCTTTGCTACTGGAATGGCAAAGGGTCCAACACCAGCAAAAACATCAAATAAGACATCCCCAGATTTGAGAAGTTCTGTGATACGGCTATGTTCTGTAGAAAGACGAGGATTCCAATAGACTTTTGAAAAATCAAATTCATAGGTGTAGTTATTTTCCCGAACCTGAAAAAGGTATTATGCTTTTGATTAACTGCCTTCCTTGGCCCTAAATTCCAGCCCGATATTCCAGCCCTGTGTGCACATACACATTGAAATTTACTACTGTAAGAGCAAATAACAGTGCATTTAAAGGCATTTTAATTAGACAACTGATTTTTATGCTATTTCTGAGGCCATTTAATATCTCACATTAGACTTTTTCACAAGAAAAATTCATCTTTGCGAAACTATATCATTCTCCATTTCAATCCCAAAGAGCCATTGCTTCCAAATCACATGAGGAATTTTTCAGATAGGTCAATTAACTGTCATAGTCTCTTACCTCACCAGATAGGGGGAAAAAAAGGCCTATCATTTGAAACAACACACCACATATATCTTGTTGGTGGGAACCTAAGTAGCAGATAACATTTCCACATAGCTAACAAGCTTCCCTCCTTATTTACTTTTTAGCTTGTAAAAGGGTGGCGGGGACGTGTGATAGATATGTCATTGAATTTTGAAGTATTTTACAATGTTTCAAGACAGTTACTCGGACTTTGCAAATTTCGTGTCTATAAGTTAGAGCCAAAGTATAGGATGAATCATTGTCATATTTTCTTTTTCCCAAATGTGAATTTTCATGGGTAAACTTAATATATAGTGCAAAGTTGTCTCAAAATTATGATTTTCGTACCATTTCGTTTGAGTGTCATAAACATGTTAGAAAACAGAAAATAAAACTAAAATTGCAGTCATGGAGTATGACCTCAGCCATCATCTAATCAAAAGGCCAGAGAAGTTTCTAAGTTCTATAAATCTCAGAGATGAGATTTCTCTTCTCTTCCATCTCTGTTTTCCTAGACCTGAATTCCAAATTTGCACATATTTTTTACCCTCCTACCTACATCAGGTGCTTCTGGCCATATTATTAAGTTTCCAGAGTTAGAAAGGTTTCTGCAAGTTTCCGCCAAGCGAAAGTCTTTCCAGGTATAGCCTACAAGGCTTAAGTATGTCTTTAGAACTACTTTATACACACTGTTGTATAACTTCCTTTTTTGTCACTTAACCTGTCAATGGGCAATTTATTTTAACAAATAGGTAAATGAAAAAAATCTTTAATGATAGAGTATCTCACTGTACCAGAATTTAACTAATTCTGTAAGACTTTGTCAATGTTATCAATAGCATATGGGAGTACTCACATTCTCATCAATACTGATTGTGATAAATATTAATCTTTGTACCATATTTGGAGACAATAAAATATACCTTAGTCATCATGTTCTCCTCTCCAGATAGAACTTCCATTTGGAAATTTCTGTATGTATTGTCAATATTATTGATTTTATTTACTGCAGAGGTGATTCCTGGATTTTTGTCAATCATAACTTGGCCTAAAAGAAGAGATGAAAATTAATAACAAATACTGCCTATTTGGTTGCAAAATCCTGGCTAAAAGTGCAAGTGTGAAACAAATAAACTATTTTGTTGGGATATAGGTAAACGCTGTACCTTGTGTGTATAATGTGGCAAGCAATTCTAAAAATTCAGTAGATTTCTAAAGTTAATGTCTGAAAGAATCCAATACTCACACAAAAAGTATGGGTAATATTTAAAGAAAAGATTTTGAAGAATTTGGGTATACCTAATATTTGTGCATGTTTTCTAAATCTTTTCAAATGTTCCAATATAAGTAAACAGAAAGCTAGACAGACCACAGGGAAATGGGAAAGAAAGGAAAGACAAGGACCCTGGCAGCAAATGGTCTCTCTCAGAAAACAGCAAAACATCTTCCTGGTCCCATTGGCCTCAAACCAAATGTTTGTTTTACTGTGGATGTGAAGCACATCCTTCACTTTGGAAATTTATGCCAGCAAAACAATGTTTCCAAATAAAAGAAACAAAGATTCTTTATAGTATTATCTAAATAAAATGTCCCTTAAATTGTTCTTTTTGTCAAATACTTATCAGAGCAGAAGGGCTGCAAAGATAATACAACAGAAATAACATACTGATGTCCTCTAATCAGTTTTTGTTAGCATTTAAAAAATTTTTATAAAAATCTGTATGCTATTCATTGCATTAAGGTAACTTTAGGTTACCTTAAATACTAAGTTAGTATTCAGTACAACAAATATGCTGAAATGCAACCAGAATTTGTCCTAATTCTGATAATTAGATGCCCAATTTTGAAGATGATAGTATTAATAAGCTCTAGTCAATCATTGCTCTTATCCTGTTCTGTTTCATTTAATTGAACTCAATTTTTAAGGAATAGAAATTACGAAATTGACAATTTTTAAAAAGTCATCCTGAAGGTCTATGGTGAAAGCTTTGAAATTACTGTTGTATGAAAATGTTTTACTTCTAACCTATGAGTGCCCCTTTATGAAAGAGGTTATAGGAATGCCCAAGGAATGTTTGAGTTAGGGTAGGCAGAGACTCACAGGAAAGCCTAGACTTGACTTTCGCATTAAGTCGTAATTATAAGGATCTGTTTAAATATTTATTTTTTTATTTTTTTTATTTTTTTTTTTGAGACAGAGCCTCAAGCTGTCACCCTGGATAGAGAACTGTGGCATCACAGCTCACAGCAACCTCCAATTCCTGGGCTCAAGCAAATCTCTTGTCTCTGCCTCCCAAGTAGCTGGGACTACAGGCATCTGCCACAACACCCGGCCATTTTTTGGTTGTAGCCGTCATTGTTGTTTGGCGGGCCCAGGCTGGATTCGAACCTGCCAGCTCAGGTGTACGTGGCTGGGGCCTTAGCCCGTTGAGCCACAGGCGCCAAGCCTGTTTAAATATTTATTATGTTGCCACTAATCCACTATCAGTCCCTTTCATCAATAAAAACAAAGGAAATGCATAACAGCAGTTCTAAATGAATCCTATCCATGCAAAATACTAAGTGCTACATTTAAAGCTGCAAGTATAATTACTATATATTAAAAAAATAATTTGGAGAATTTAGGGCAGGAGCACTAAAAAACAAAGCATGCTGTCTGACATATAGAAGATCAGTTGGTTGAATGAAAACATATAAACAAATGTCTTTCATTTTTTTCCCCCTGTACAACAAATTATGAGAGCTAGTACAAAGCATTGTCCTGAAAACCCAGTAAGTCTCGTGTACCAAAAAGAACTCTGTTCAATGCAGCTGCCAAAGCAAATGATTTAAGTTTAATCTACACTTAAATATCAGTGTACATAAAAGCCTGGACCAATAGTTCCAGCTTGGTATGACTATAAAGAGGGTTTTAGTTTTCCAAAATGGCCCTCAAAGGAGGGTATGTAGCTCAAGATTCAGCTTAAAGTTATAATGATAAAAAGTCCTCTATCTGTAATTTGGCATTTTAAAAACTAAAATTAAAATTTGCAATTTCCTTTCTAGGACATGAATATTACTATGACACACTTACCAATTAAATGCTTGAAAGGTAGCTGATGTTGTCGAAGGTTCAAATGTGCTATGTGTCCAATTCTGCTAAACCCTGAAGTCACATCTTGACCTTCAGGAAGCACAGCTTTCAAGATTTCTTCTGATTTAAAGTTTTCATAAGTTAGTTCCAAATTGTATTCAGATATCTGAGGTATGACATTAAGCTGTGTTAAAATACTGAGTTCTGCCTTCTCAAAAGGATCATGAGTAAACATTTTATAGGGATCCAACATAATTAGTCTACTTTCCTCATCTTCTGGATCTTCAATCACACGTTTTATGCCTGGGCGCTGCAGTGCCACCCTTTTAAGTGATCGCATCAATTTATTGACTGTTTCTTTCTTCACTTTAAGCACTGGAATGGTGACTGTCTTTTTGAAAGCTGTTCTATCAAGCTCTGTCATGCCTCGAACATCAGAGGGTGGCAAAAACAATTCAAAGTCTCTCTCATTTCTTTCTATTTCTGGCATGGTTGAGAATCTTTTTCTTTGATCCAGTAAGGAAATACCAGGTGCTTTCCTAAGCTTCTGTGTCAACGATGTCAAAGCTAATGGAATCGAAGACTGTAATTCTGTTATGCTACAGCTTTCCACTTTCAGAAATCGTCTTGAGAATTCAAATGACTTCCGTAAGAACCTAGAAAAAAATATTCATTTAAGAAATATCAAAAAGCTACTTACATATTCACAAGTTTTTTTGGAATTTAAATGTACCTTCTACTGTTCCAAATACCTGCTAAATGCATAAAACTTTTAGTGATATTTGGAAAGTATACTATCTTTTTCAGAATAGGATGGCTTTTACTGGTGGTGGATAAAAAATTTGCACCTGCAACTTACCCGGTGCCAGGGCAGAGGGCTTCGTGATGCATCAGCCTTCTTACAATCAATGAGCCTTTCCACCCACAATCTTCTACAGAAGGCTGAAATTTGAGTTAAGAGATCATCTCTGAATGAAATGGCCACTTATATGATTAACCAATGGAAATACTTACTGGAATATTCCCATAGGTGCTTACTGGGTGACATGTGGTGCCAGATGCTTTATACGCATTATCAACCTTGGAGATCCGCATTATGGCACCCTTACCTTGTACCTGAGTAAACCGAAGTTCAGAAGCAGGTGCACCCCCACCGTTTCCCGGCGGTAAGTGACTGCGCACGGTCTGACGGCCTTTTACGTTCTCGGCCTCCTGCCAAGTTAGCCTCTGACGCCTTACGGCCTCACGTCCGGCCTTACCCACAGGCCAACTCCACCGCGGCCGCGCGCGCAGTGTTCGCTATCCCCTTTGTCTTCCACGGTGCCAAACAAGGAGCGCTCACGGGAAGGGCTCTGCTCCAGAATCCCTCATGCAACTAAGTTTGACCTCAGAGTTAGGGTTCAAAGTGGGTCCAGCCGTTAACCGTCGGGTGACGCGCCCGAAGGACGGGCGGGTGACCCCACGACGTC
The DNA here is from genome assembly GCA_963573935.1 of Arctocebus calabarensis. Taxonomy (NCBI): domain Eukaryota; kingdom Metazoa; phylum Chordata; class Mammalia; order Primates; family Lorisidae; genus Arctocebus; species Arctocebus calabarensis. The sequence goes on from CAUYON010160927.1 coordinate 11,947, forward strand.
GCCGTGCCCCGCGGACCGGTACCACCTCCTCGACCTTCAGCCCGTCGGAACTGCCAAGGGCACCGCGGCCGCCACCTCTCCCCGGCGTGGCCCCGCTGGTTCGGTGACCAGACCGCTCACCTCATGCTCCGGCGCGGCTCCAACCCGTCACGGACCGCGGGGCCGGTGTCGATGGCGTCATCACGGCTCGACGCGCCGCAGCGCGCCTGCGCGCGATCCCGTCCTCCGGTTTTCCCCGCCCCGCGGCGGTGCGGGAACCCGGGAAGGCCGGGCCGATGGCTCCGCCTCTGGCGCGACTGACGATGGGATCGCGGGGCAGGGATAGAGCCCAGCGGATGCACCTGGTGCTCAGCCACAGAGCGGCATGGACACGTCCCGGGGGAGCACCGGCGCGGAGCCGGGCTGGTACGTCTCGGTCCGGCAGCCTGAAGACGCGGAGGCGGAGGCGGGAGAGTTGAGTCCGTTGCTAAGCAACGTAAGTGGGCTGCGACGCCACCGCGCGCTGACCCCGGGGGCCCCGCATCGGCCTGCGGGGTGGGAATTGGAACGGGGCGCGGCGCCGGGACCTCCGGGACAATGACGCCGGGCCCCCGGGCCGTGGGGCTCAGAGGTGAACGTGACAGGAGCCTCACGTGCTGGGCCGAGTTTGAACGTGACAGCAGCCTCACCTGCTCTAGGAAGGTGCCGCTCAGAGAAGGGATGCCCGACACCTGACGGGGTGAGCACCCCCGGGTGGTGTGACTCGCGCCTGTTTCTTAGTATCTTTGTCGCCTTCCGGTCTTGTGAGGACTTTGCAAGAGTCACAGGATTTTCCTTTTCTTGACTCAGCCATTTAGGTGGTTATAAACGTTGTAAGGCAGAAATTCTTAGCGGTGGAGGCGGCCTAGTTGTAAATGCATCGCGGCCGAGCACAGTGGCTCAGGCCCGTAATCCCAGCACTTTGGGAGGCTCAGGCTGGAGGATCGTTTGAGGCCAGGAGTTGGAGATCAGCCTTGGCAACATAGCAAGATCTCATCTCTACAAAAAATTAAAATTGAGCCATGTGTAGGGGCGCGAGGCTGTAGTCCCATCTACCCAGGGAGCTGAGGCAGGAGGGTCAAGCAGAATGATCTTTTAAGCCCAAGAGTTCCAGAGTTCAAGGCTGCAGTGAGGTATATGATCCAGTCACTGCACTCCAGCCTGGGTGACAGAGCGAGTCCTTGTCTCAAAGAATAAATAAATAAAGTACATAGCATGCCGCTGATCCTAAAGCCAGTGCTTTTAAGTCAATTCCTTGGACTGTAACTTTGTGTAGGACTTTGTTCCCCAATGCTATGGGGCAGGAAGTGTTTTCAGGGATATACTCTCTGAGCAACATGAATTTATTCTATTTGTTCTACTGTCATTGTAAGGTATTCCTGACTATCCTTCCAGGTGGATAGAATTAATTTTTTAAGTATATACACAGGGATTCACTTTGTAGTCCTAGTAATTGGAGAGTTGTTAACCCCAGTCCGAAGCTGACTCAGGGATTTCCAGTAGTCACATGAGCAGAGTCCATATCGCACACTATGTCCCCACCCCATTTCTGTCCTATCTTCATCTCTTGCAGACTTGTGCTTACTCATGGCTCTTTGTGAAGCTTGCCTGGCCTCTGTGCTGGTAGAGATGATTTTTCCAGGAAACTCAAGGTTTCTGGAGCTGCACTAATGGGAGGTGGAAAGGAAGGGAAAGGAAACTGCTGATTAAACACCTAATGTGTCACACAAAGCCTAGTGGTTTGCAGAGTTTTTGCATAACCTTTCAGTGATTTCTTCACAAAATTTGACTTTCACCATCCAAACAAGTAACATTTGTGTACTTACAGGAACTTCACAGACAGGAATCTTCAGGTGTTTCATTTGGTTTCTCAGTGTTTAATTTGATGAATGCCATCATGGGAAGTGGCATCCTTGGCTTAGCATATGTTATGGCTAATACCGGTATCCTTGGATTTAGGTGAGTTTAATATTTTACCATACTTTTTTTTTTTTGATAGCACACTGAGAAGCAAGGAGATAGGTTCCAGAAGCTACTGTTAATATAATTTCTAGTTAAATTATTTCTGAGATTTTATCAATAACATTTTTCTTGCTACTCTTGTTGCTAGTCTGTGGCTTGGAGGGATACTACATAGTTTGGATTTTTATCCAAAAGTGTGGCTAGTTTTTAAAAATGGGGACTTGATCCACATTTTTTTATAATCTTAAGAAATGGCTTATTCACAGCCAGGGATGGTGGCTTGTACTTGTAAACCCAGCTACTTGGAAGGCTCAGGCGGGAGATTGCTTGAACCCAGGAATTGGAGGCTGCAGTGAGCTATGATTACCTCACTGCGCTCCAGCCTGGGTGACAGAAGGGTGTTGAGAGTCTCCTAAGAAAACAAAAGAACTGAATTATTCATTATACCAAGCTTATGTGCATGCAGATTACTAAAAAGTACAATTTTGTGAGTGAAAATAAAGCTCATTATCATTTCATTTCCTCTCCATCTTCTGCTCTTCTTCTGTGGTTAAGTAGTCTTATTTTACTTTCTGAGGCCAGGTATGTGTTCTGCGCCTACTTTTCTTCTTTGAAGACTCGGCTCATAGACTAGTTTTGCCCCTACTAGAAGATAATACTGGGTTTTCTGTGCTCTCATAGACTTAGTATGTTCATTCTGTTACTATAATGTTTTATGACTTGTTTGCAAATTAATCTTTCCACTAAACCGTGAAATCCATTAGAACTGGCCTTAGCCTTAGCTTCTAGCACTGTAGCTAATGGAACGAACAAACTTAAGTTTGTTTTGAAGCAGACCTATTTTAGTAAAAAATTTTAATTATGTAGACTCTCATTTAGGTTTCTTACTTTTGTTACAGATGTTTTGATAAGCAAACCAATTTTTAAGTACCCCAATTTGCTTTTGTTAGATTTATTCACAAGCTTTCATTATTTTAAAAACTTAAAAACTGTATGGGACACTTTAAACAAGACATAGAGCGATTGTTTCTTTTTTCTTTTTGAGAAACCATGTTTTATACACCAGGATCTTACATACAAATGTATACCACTTAATGTGTGCTCACTGAATCATATTAATTGCCCCTTTTGGTGATGCTAAATTGCTATTTTGTGAGGTCTCTGACGTCAGTGTAATGAAATACATTCTCACCTCTCTCTTTTGCTACTTATTAACTGGATCACAGAGATAGAATTTCTTCAACTATTGGGGCAGTCCACTGGGGCCAGCTCTAATATTTAGAAATTCATCCTGCCAGTATTTTCCTGAGATAAGTTGGAAGTGGTGCATGTTATTTCTTTTCACACTGCTGTGATGATGATGAGGACTCGAATCATCATACTGTTTACACATTTTTCAAATTGTGTCATTAGAAATGTGTTAACTGCATTGTTTTGATTTGGTTTGGAGAGTATGTGTGTGTTTAATAGATGCTAGCAAATACAGCCTTAATATTACAGGTGGGAAAAAAAACAGAAAAACGTATTACAGGTGAAGTTATGGTGAGGAGGTCCAGGGAGGAGGAAGGGAAGAGAAAAGGAGAAGACTGAGATTTCATAACTGAAACTTCTGTTTAGACTTAAAATAGGAAAAGATAGTCATAAAAGGGAAATTTTATAAGACCATTAAATGGCTGATCCAGCTAGTCAGCAGACAAGAATGCAAAATGAGGAAGCTCGCTTGTATTTTAAATGAAGTTTGTTTATTTTTTATTTTAAAAGCAGGACAATAAAATTTTGCCAAATACTAAATTTAAATTTAATATTTGGTCAATATTAAAAAGTAGAAAAGTATCTTCTTAGTTTCTTTTGATGAACATAGTTCAGCTACTCGGAGACAGTCCTTGTGAACGTTTAATTGTGAAGAAATTGGTTTTTGTAATGAGACACCACAAAATAGAGAAACTCTGGGGGGATTGACTGTTGTTTCTTTTTATGTATTTTAGTTTCTTGCTGCTGATAGTTGCTCTCCTGGCTTCTTATTCAGTCCATCTTCTGCTTAGTATGTGTGTTCAGACTGGTGAGTAAAAATACACCGTTTCATTTGATGAAGCGGTCCCTTGAGTTTGTATCTATGTAAAGGATTGGATGTCGGGCGGCGCCTGTGGCTCAGCGAGTAGGGCGCCAGCCCCATGTACCGAGGGCTGCGGGTTCAAACCCGGCCCCGGCCGAACTGCATCAAAAAAAAATTAGCGGGGCACTGTGGCGGGCGCCTGTAGTCCCAGCTACTTGGGAGGCTGAGGCAAGAGGATCACCTAAGCCCAAGAGCTGGAGGTTGCTGTGAGCTGTGACTCCACAGCACTCTACCCAGGGCAATAGAGTGAGACTCTGTCTCTACAAAAAAAAAAGAATTGGATGTCTCCAACCTAATTTTCAATGGGCATATGTTGTTACTCAGTAGAGTGATTGAAATGGAGAATTTGAAAGGCCAGAATGTACAAACTCAGTCCTAGGGGGGAATATCCAAGGGCAGGATGAGGGGTGGAAATTAGTGTTCTTACCTCCTTCCTCTGCCACACAGCATGGTTTTCTGGGTTTCAGTAGATTAGGGGAGCACATAAAAGGTACTTATGAGGAAGCAGTGGACAGATGTTCATTCTGATCAGACTTCTCCTGGGGTGAGCACTTCCCCAAGGAGAAGACCTTCCCAGACCTGCTGCTCCCTCCCAGCCCCCTGGGCTAGACAGAGGTGGGGACAGCAGCAGTAGGACTACAGGAGGCCAGGGGCAAAGCTGTGGGTTTGTGTAGGTGCATTTTATATTTTTACTTGCAAGTCTAGGATAAGGTAGATTTCCTAAGTGGCAGAAGTATGTGCAGTTAATACAATATATGTGTGTATGTGTTTATTCCATTTGGAATTTTATTATTCAATATAGTCATGTATTGAATAAGTTCTTTTAGGTTAAGTAAAAGTATAAAAGTATATGAATTGTATAACTGCTTTTAAAAGATTTTCCATTTTTCATTAATTAATATTCTATGTCTACCAATTCTGGTCTTTTTTATTGTATAGTCTTTTATTTGTGGATTAGGTTAGTTTTGATGCCAAAATTATGGGTTTCATTCCTATATTGGTGAGTTCATTTTGCTCTATCTGGTCTTAGGGTTTTCAGAATTGCGGAAGCAGAATAGATAAACAAATAGGTAACAATGGGATTAGTCAGAGAAGCCCAAAGGCATTTCTTTAGACTTTTAAGACTCTTCAGAACACAGTTTGAAAACCACATGCCGTAGTTTCTATCTGTGAAACTTGACTGTGCATCAGAAGCACCCATCGATCTTTTAATAAACTTTTAATAAACGTGATTTCTAAGCATTAGGGATTTTGGTTCCAAACCTGAAGCAGGACTCAAGAAGATGTTTTTATCAGGTCCTCTGGATGATTCTTGTACAAAGCTGGTTTAGGATCTGTGGCTTACAGCTGTAACTTGCGGCGGGGCTTTGGCCGTCCAGCGTGCTGTCTGGGTGGGGCTTGATGAACACGCTGACGGATAGAAGTTCTAGAAAACAGTGCAAATATTAGTCCCCAATTCAGGAAGAGCGGCTAACTTTACTGAAATTTTAATTACATATTTTAAAATTTTGTTTCTTTGTATGAAAACACTTGTAATTATGATAGTTTATCTAATGTCTTAATAGATTCTTTTTAATGAATTCTATTAAAAGACTAACACTTTGGTCAATTATATATTGACTGTTTCTTCTAAACGTCATTTTAGTTTTAGTAATTGTAAACTATTTTAATTATTTGGGAATTATTTGAGTATTTAACTCATAGAGATTTCTAAGTAATGTTCATTTTTTTCTTGTCTTTCAGTTCTTTCATAATATATATTTAACTTTAAGATTTTGGCATTGTCTCTTGTTCTATTCTGTAACTCTGGGACATTTGAAGTGAAAACATCTGTTTCTCTTTCTTTTGTCTTTTTCTTTGATTGTTTTTTAGCTTACTTGTGTCCTTGAACTAACTTCCTCATGGTCTGCATACATACTGATGCACCTGTCTTCTGCTGATTGTACGATTCTCTATGGAGGTAGGCTTTTCTTTTTTTCACACATACATTCGTATATAAAAGCCCAGAGAACAGCGTACAGCTCATCCCCCTGCCCCCCATTTATTGGTCTGTCACAAAAGAGTATTATGCTTAAGATTGAATTCATTACTCAGAGAAAAAAACAGTCATAAGTTTTTACAAAACAACTTCCTTATTTATTTGCCTGGAGGTAAAAGGAGAAGAGAAATTATCTTTATAAAAGTAAAAAAATGATCCATGTAAATTTTTCCAATTTAGATTTCATAGAGGATTTGGGGTCTATCAAGGCATTTCATGGGTGCAGAGGTAACATGAAGTACCTTATTTTCTTTAGCCTTAATTTATCATCTGTAAAATGGCAATGGTAATACTTCCCTCATAGGATTGTTAGGAGAGTGAAATAGAATAATGTATAAGATATGTCAAGTTGGGGCAGCGTCTGTGGCTCAGAGGAGTAAGGCGCTGGCCCCATATACCGGTGGTGGTGGGTTCAAACCCAGCCCCAGCCAAAAACTGAAAAAAAAAAAAAGATGTCAAGTTGTTGCTGAGTGGTACCTCTTATTATGAATGCTCACTAGGGTAAAAGGCCCAAGGTGCTGTACACATGGCCATCTCAGAAAACAATTGGCTCCTCGCCATTCTTTTGGAATAATTTTTTTTTTTTTTTGTGGAGACAGAGTCTCACTCTATCACACTCGGTGGAGTGCTGTGGAGTCACAGCTCACAGCAACCTCCAGCTCTTGGGCTCAAGCGATTCTCTTGCCTCAGCCTCCCACGTAGCTGGGACTACAGGCGCCCGCCACAGCGCCCGGCTAATTTTTGATGCAGTTCGGCCGGGCCGGGCTTGAACCTGCAGCCCTCAGTATATGGGGTCGGCGCCCTACTCGCTGAGCCACAGGCACCGCCCTGGAATAATTCTTATGTTCTGGACTAGACTCACAACTCCCCTCCACTGGCCTATCGTTGTCAGTGGGCAGGAATGAGAATTCTAGAACTCTGTATGCTTCCGGTAAGACCCCTACTCGCTATTTCCCCATCCCTGCAACTCACTGAATTGCCATCATTATCTGCTTGAGACTATTCGGATTAATGACATTATACCATTTATCTCAGTTTACGTCAATAGCTTTAAGACTCTTAGGTGACCCTTCATTTCCCAGACCCATCCCATCTGCCTGTCATCTGTTTTCTGACCTTATCTTCCACTGCTTTCCAGTTCTTGAAATCCTTCCACTGTCCTCTTTGGAACTCACAGTCAGTCATCAGCAAAACCCACATGTCCTTAATGCTTTTATGAACATTTTCTTCCCTTTCTTTCTCTGAGGGCAGTGCTTCCTGTAGTTCCCTCAGGAGGCCACCCGTTCTCGTTCATGTATCCCATACCAGTCCGGTGATGGGATAGGTGCCCTGTTTGCACCTCATTTCCACTTCTCAGCTGTCTCCCTTTCCATAAGCCCCCCAGCTTTGAACTTGATAAATCTATACCATCTATTGCTCTCCTTGCTATCATCATCTGTAGATTTCTAAACCATTTGCTGTCATTTTATGAAAATGTTAGCTCTAAGCTAAATTTTAGCTCCTACTTTCCTTTTAATTTCTCCAATATTACCCCTGCCTTAGTTCTGGATTATTTTACTGTCCGTGTAGCTAGTCCTTTCAATACTTACAGTTCCAGCACCTCCTCTTCTCTAATGATCACATTCTCTATATACCTCAGCTACTTATTTCCATGGCCATGCCATTGACTTGGTCATTACCAAAATTAAAAGCTCTCCAAAATCTCATTTTCAGAATCTCCCCTTTAACCATCCTTGTATCTTTCAGCCCTCTCTCAAGTGTTCAGACTCTGGCGGGTCTGCACTCCACCAGCACTAGAGTCTCGTACCTTTGCACCATGCGCTGTGCTCTTGTTCATGTTTCCTTCTGATACAGTTGAGGTTCTGTCCCTTGTTAATCCCTTGCCTATCTCTCACACCATCATAGTTCCCTGGCAGAGTTCTTATCATAGTTAAGTATAACTATGCCTACTTCATATTTGCAACCATGCATTTGAATGTTCCTAAAGAAAAATACAGCCATGTGCACTGATATGTGATATTGCTATAATTCAGTGTCTGATGGACCTAGGATGCTGTCACACAATCCCAGCCTACTTTACTTCATTCACTTATTCGTTTCATTTAGCTCTTTCATCTACTATCTAAGTGATGACTTTTTCCTATCTTCTGTTTCTCAAACCTGAAACACATTTTTCTTGATTTTCTTCTTAACTGATATCCTCACTTCCTGTTTCACTGAGAAACAGAAGCAATCATAAAAGCTCTTGCCAACTCTTGTACATGCCCATCTTATCTGTGCCCATGGACTCTGCTACTTGGGATGAACACTTTGTGTTGACTTCTAAGGCCAGCCCTTTACTTGTGCTGTGATCGCATCTGCTCTCACTACGTCACTCTAGCCATTCTCTCTCCTCTTTCCTATTTATTATCACCTTTGTTTCTTTCTATGAGTTTTCTTCTTTTCACTTTTCAAATAGTCTATAATTTGCTTTATCTTAAAAACATCTTTCTGTCTCCATATCCCTTCAATGTGTCTTCATAGCAAAAGTTTAGAGAGCTGCCTTTACCAGCTGTGTCCAGTCTCCTTCCACTTAAGCGTCCTTCCACTGACGCTCACTCCGTCAATCTTCCTCTGTGTTCTGTAGGTGTCCCCAGAGTTGCCCCTAAAGTTGCCATATGTAGGGAAAATAGGAAATTGTAGCTAAATGAACCATATTTGTTGGGAAGTTTTACAAAGAGGTGGCCAACATGTAGAAAATATTTTGTAAAATTTTCTAATGAATATTTTGTAAATACAAGTACATTTAGCTACAATTTTCCAGTTTCCCCATGTATGGCAGTTTGAGAGGTGACTTTGGGGACATCCTAAACTGAAATTATTGTAGCAGTGACCTCCATGTTGCTAAATCCAGAAGTCAGTTCTCAGTCTTCATCTCATTTGACAAGTCAGCAACATGTGACACGGTGATAACTCCTGCCTCCGAGGAATACTTCACTCGCACTCTCTGGGATTTCTTCCTGTTGACTGGACACGCCTACTCTTTTCTCCTCCTCAGTTCTCTTTGTCTACCCAGCCTCTAACATTGGAGTACCCCTGGGACTCTTCCTGAGATCTCTTTTCTTTTCCTCATGATGACTAGCCTGGAACCCTGAACTTTAGCCTCATATGACATCACTTGGGCGTGTGGTCCATGTCTCAGGTTTGTGAAACTCTCCATCTTTCTACCACCACTTTCTCCTCATCCAATCTAAGTAAATGGTGATGTCTTCCTTCTTCCTTCTACTTGCTTAGACATCTTAGGGTTCTTCTGGATTCTCTTTTTCTCCCTCATTCTTCATGTCTACTCCTGTTCCCCTCCCTTCAAAAAGTCAGTAATCTGATTCCTTCTCACTCAGCTGCTACTGCCCGCCTTTAAGATGCCACCAGGAGTAGGACAGTTGCCTTTTCCTTTCCTTACTTCCACCCTGTTCCCTGCACTATATTCTTAACAAAACAACCATAATGATCCTGTTAATGTAAGTTAGATCATAGCATTTCTTTGCTCAAAACCCTCCAGTGGCTTCCCAGTTCACTCAAGGTAAAAGCCAAAATTACAAAGGCCAACATAGCCTGCTTCCCCTTTGTCTCCCTGGTTTATCTTCTGCTACTCTCTCCTTCACTTCGTTTCAGCCACTCTGTTTATTTTTATTTTATTTAATGTAATGTTTATTTATATACCATTTACTTTGTGCCAGACATCATTCTGAGGACTTTAATTCTTATAACAATACCATTATCTAAGTACCATTTTTACTCCCATTTTTTAAAAAAGAGGAAACTAGCGCAGAGAGGTTAGAGGGACTTATTGCAGGTTACCTGGTTGGAAACTGGAGGGGCAGGACCAGATGCACAAAGTCTGGCTCTGAGCCGTGCTTCCCATTCCTCACACATCTGGGGAGCCCTTCCCTCCGCACCTCTCTACTTGCACGTTTCTGCCCCAGATTGCCACATGGGTTGCTCCCTCACCACCTGCAAGCCTTTGACAAATCTTCCCTTTTTCGTGAAGTCTTTTTAGAAAACCTCATTTAAAATTGTAACCAGTTGCACCCCAGCCTCAACCCTTTCCTCAGCTTTATTTTTTCTATATAGTACTTACAAATTAAATATTCAATAAGCGATTGCTATCATTATCATTTTCATTGGTTCCATGTTCATTGCAGCATTATTCACAGTAACCAACATACAGAAACAACCTTACATGTCTGTGAGTAGTTGGATGGATAAAGAAAGCGTGGTATATGTGTACAATGGCATGTTATTCAGCCTTGAAGAAGAAGAAGATCCTCCCATTTTCAACAACATAGATGGACCTGGAGAACATTATGCTAAGTGAAATAAGCCAGAAAATGAAGGAAAAATACTGTGAGATCTTACTTATATGTGGAATCTAAATAAGTTGAACACACAAGGGAATTGTAGTAGAGGTGAACATAATTCTTCTATTTGCATTTTCTTTCCTATTTGCATTTTTAATGAACTACCACGATTAAAAGTAGTGATCTGGCATGTCCGAATGAATGTGTTATTATTTTCTTTGCTGATTTAAGCTGCACTTCTCTGGCACCTTGGAGCCCCACAACCCTTAAGAAAGCAAGCCCAGAAGGGTCTGATCTGCTTCCTCAAAGTTAATGGGAAGTAATGGCTTTCCCCAGTGCTAAGGTAGAGATTGGTCTCAAAGCCCAGAAGCCTGTGGTTCTCAAGTCTTCTTTTACGGCACATCTTTTTCAAGGGAAAAGGCCCTTGAAAACATACAGTTTTCTGCCTCTGCACCTCACACCATGAATCCAAAGCAGGGAGAGTATTCCAGAATATCTTAGTTGTAACAACAGAAAAGAAAAGAGAGAAAATCTCTGAGTACCTCCACTTTGAATCAGTCCGTAATATGAAGATGCTGAATCAGGAATGTAAACTTGTGGTTATATAGGATGTATAAGCCTCCAAATCTAAGGTATAGCATGATGACTATAGTTAATATTATCTACTGGAAATATACCAAGAGAGTAGATGTTAGGGGTTCTTATCACAAAGAAGAGAGAGAGAGAAAAGAAAGAAGTGATAACTATGTGAGAGGATGGATGTGTTAATTTGCTTAACTGTAGAAATCCTTTCAGTACCTCATCATGTTGTGTACCTTAAACATAATGTATACAACACAAAAGAAGAGGCTACATACTGTGAGACTCTAAGCATATCATATCTGGAAAAGGCAAAACATGGAAAAAATAAAAAGCACTGGGTTGCAAAGAGGCAGGGATGAATAAGCAGAGCACAGAGGACAGTGGATATGTGTCCTTGTACATGTGTCAGAACTCATGGACTGTGCTACATACAGCACCAGAAGTGACTCCTAATGTAAACTGTGGACTTTGTGCGATAATGGCATGTCAACGTAGGTTCATCAATTGTAACAAATGTGCCACTGTGTTGTGGGATGTCAGTAGTTGAGAAGCTGTCTCTATAGGGCAGGGGTCCTCAAACTACGACCCACCGAGGACATTTATCCGGCCTGCCAGGTGTTTTTGCCGCAGCTGCCTGTCCTGCTTAGCAGCCTACTCATCCCAGGCCGCAGTGCGCATGCATGGAATGTGCACTGCACTCTCCACTCCCCTCCTCCTCTCTGTCTCTCAGCTACTCCTCTCTGTCTTGGGTGAGACTGAGAAGGTGATTAGACGAGCCACGAGCTTGCCTGTGCAGAGCCTGCTGCTGCCTGAGGACCGAGGTAAGAACAAGTTAGGATTTTTTTTTTTTTTTTTGAGGTTAAGAGGTCTATCTTTTTTTTCTGTTAGTAGGGCCATTTTTTGCAGTTAAGGGGGGCCTTATTTTTCTGCAGATAGGGAGTGCCTTTTTTTTTTTCATTTTAAATATTGTATTTGTATTTGTTCCCATTTTGTTTTTTACTTCAAAATAAGATATGTGCAGTGTGCATAAGAATTTGTTCATAGTTTTTTTTTTTAAACTATAGTCTGGCCCTCAAATGGTCTGAGGGACATTGAACTGGCCCCCTGTTTAAAAAGTTTGAGGACTCCTGATGTAGGGGCAGGAGGTTTATGGGCACTGTCTGTACTTTTTTATGAGAACCTAAAATTGCATTAAAAATAAAAGATACTAAAGAAAACACAAATAAGGAAAGAAAGAAGCAAACTGAGAAGAAAAAACAGATAATGCCGGGACCAAATGAAAACTTTTAAAAATTATTGTATTTAATAGCTTCAGAGAACAAAAAAAGATACTACTTATTGTATTCTTGAAACAAGAAAAAGAAATTATTAAAAGGATATGTTCCAAGAACACGAGATTCCTGGAAGTCAAAAATAAAATTAATTTAGCAATCAGGTTGGAAGAGTTAAGGAAATTTCCTGGAGTGGGGGTTGGAGGGGGTAGGAGACAAAGAGGTAGAAAATGGGAGAGAAAAGATAAGAAAATTAGACGACCAGTCCAGGAAGTCCAATATGCAAATAGTAAGAATTCTACAAAGAGAAAAAAGGTAAAATGGTATGGTAGAAAATTATTAACAGAATAATTTTAAAAAATTATGTAGCTGAAGGAAATTAATTTCCAGATTAAAAGGGTTCCTTCTAGTATACAATGTAATATTTGTAACATAATTCTTAACGAAGATACATTTCAGAAACTCAGTTATAATGACAAGGTCCTAAAAACTTAGAGAAGAAACAAAGAAAAAAATTTCATACAAAGAATCAAGAACCATAATTGCAAAGTTCTTCCCAGAAACAATACTATAAAGACTGTGAAACAATACCTTCAAATTTTTTGGTGAAAACAATTTTGAAATAGAATTCTATACCCAGCCAAACTATCATTTAACTGTGAAGTTAGAACAATGTTTTCATATATGCAAGATCTCAAAAAATTATTTCCCACGGACTCTGAGTGAGCAATGGCAGATATCCTTTTCCAAAGTTAGATAATAGCCAAAACGTAGAAGCTAGTGTATAAGAAATGAAGAGAATTCCCAGAATCAACTGAGCAGCAGGTGCACCCTCTTCATACTGGATGAGTTCTTTTCACAAAGACACAGTCCATTCTCCAGGTTGCGTGTGCCCTCAGTATTGTGTTCAGGAAGGAAGCCCTTTGCTTATTCCTCTGCGTGAAGGGAATACCTTTCTCTCTTACTAGACTAGCTCTAATTTGCACTAACAGTGCCTAAGTAGAATAAAAGCTAGCACTAGATGTTACAAAAGTCTAAGAATAAAATACTGATTGAACCAAGGTAGTAGCAAGGTGAACAGGTTAAAAAAATCTGGTAAGGAGGAGAGTTACAGTTGAGAGGAGTTGATATGTGAGTACATGTGGAGAGTAAGGGAGAAGGAGATGTTGATACATCTTTCAGATTTCTGGTTTGGGCCACTTGCTTAATGACAGTGTTATTAATGGAGACAGGAACACAGTTGGAAGAGGTGGTCAGGTCTTAGAACTGAAGCACAGGATACAGGTTTATTCATTTAGTACTTTTTGATCTATTAGTAATACAGAAATAAATAAGAACCAGTTATCTCCCTGAAAAAGCCCCAATCTCATAGGAGAGACAAATCTATAAGCAAATAACTTATAATATGGTGTGATAAATGGAACAAATATATGCAAAGTATAGTGATAACTCAGAGAAGGGAGTGATTAGTCCTAAGTTGGAGGGTGAGGGTTAGACATTATTCCTAGAGGACTGAGAAAAAGAATCTGTCGAGTGGTCAGGGGAGAGAGAATATTATAGCACGTGCAAAGTTTCAAAGACATATGCGGTATGACAGTTAAGTTCACGAACTCGTCCTAGGAAGAGTGCTATGCATACCCCATCGTATGGAATATCACTGCAGTCACCTTCAGAGTGCTCCCGTTGGCAATCTCAGTACTGCTGCAGATTTGAAGCTCTGGAAAGACCATTAACTGACATTGTGCAAAGCCTGACAATTTCACAAGTTCATCCTAGAAAAAGTGCCACATACCTCATTGTGAAAGTCATCATGGTCACTTTCGAAGCACTTCTAGGGGAAGCTGTGCACTGACCCAGCGCTTAGTCCACCCTGCAAAGCACTTAATTCTGGGATGAGTTTGCAAACTTAATTATCTGACCTCCTATTTTGCATATTATATTTTAGAGGTCAAAAATATTTTACTATTATTAGTATACAAGGTATAAAGGAGAAAATTAAACTGGAGAGTTTAGATCCTAAAGAATTTGGAGTTTTTGCTGAGGCACTGAGAAGCCACTGAGGTTATTGAAATGTTCAAGATTGATACTAGAATTCACCGTATTTTCCTTCCAAGGAGAATTTTGGTCCTTCCTAGAGCCCCGAACACAGTCTCTTTAGAAAGAGAACGTAGTACCCTATATTCCTCTTTCTAAAGAAGGTTATGTTCTTTTTTTTTTTTTTTTTTT
>CAUYON010160933.1:0-30900 GCA_963573935.1 Arctocebus calabarensis
GTCTTTATATAGTGATCAAGGAAATGCCATGAAGGATATCTGTAACAGTATGATCAAAATATTTCTGAATGTTTATGAATCGTGCCCTGTGATTGCACCAATGTACATAATTATGATTCAATAAAATTATTAAAAAAAAAACTGTTTTAAACATCTACCTTTAAGTCAACATCCAGTTTTGTAACATTAATATAAAGATATAAATATATAGTTTTTTATTTTCAAAAAAAAAAAATAGGACTCATATACACAGACATACAAAACAAGAGTTTTGGATACTTGGGCAACACAGAAGACAGAGTTCCAAATTGTGAAAGGGTTAATGGAAATATTCCCATGTGAAAAGCATGAAAGCGTATGTCCTAAAATCCATTGTACTGGCAATAGTACAATGCGAAAGAATGTGGAGATAGAATTTACCTTTATTAAAGCCTTGATATTGACTGTAATGATGACAAAATTCAACATTCATGAATAAAAAAAAATGATTCTAAATCATTTTAGAATGATCTAAACACTAAATGATTTACATTTTGATGTCTTACCAATTCATAAATCCAACAGATATTTGTGAGTCAGGCACAGCACCTCATACCTGTATTCCTAGACTTTGGGAGGCTCAGGCAGGTGGATTGCTTGAGTTGGAGAGTTTGAGATCAGCCTGAATAAGAGTACGACCCCTGGCTTTACTCAAAAAAAAAAAAAAAAGATAGAAAAACTAGCTGGGGAATGTGTTGGGTGCCTGTAGTTCCGTCTACTTTGGGAAGCTGAGGTAGGAGGATAGCTTGAGCCTAAGAGTTTGAGATTGCTGTAAGCTACGGTGGCACAGCACTCTACGTAGGGAAACAGAAGGAGACTCTGTCTCAAGAAAAAAGGAATACCAACAGATATTTATGTATGTTTAAGGATGTTTTGGCAAAATAATTATCCTTCTAGAACCATTTCTAAAGTGTAAACATGTTAACCAAAATAATATGTTTTTATTTTAAAAATGATATCACTGAAAAACTCAGTGTTTTCTGGTTTTCATTATTTTAAGAAAGTAAATACTTAGCATTATATCTGTTCAGGAGTACTTTCAGAGTTCTGGGATAATGGTAACCCATGTACTATGTATCTAATAGACTAGCATATCCCAGGACCCAAATTAGATCATTCAACCAGTCCCCTGTTAAAGTCCATCTACATTGCTTCTAGTGTTTTCCTGTTGTAACCAATCTGCCTTCAACTTGATTGTCACAACACACCTCTCTGAACCTGAGGGTCAGAGAAATCGGGTAATTTGCCTCAGTTTACTCAGCTGTCCAAAGCCAAATCTTTCTGTTAATTTCTAAGAGCAGGCCTTCCCCGTCACCACATTTATTGATTGTTTTCTGCTCCCTCCTGCTTCCAGGCAACTTTGTGAAAACAAACCAAAGTAAAAAAAGAAAAGAAGTTACCACATGCATTTTTGGATCCAAATGGACATGCTAAGAGGGACTGGCAAGGGAAGGTATTCCCTAATACCTACTGCTCAAACTAGCTGAAGCTCTGCTCCTACCTCGTGACTTCCTAATGTGTAAAATAAGTACATACCCACGTATGTGCTTACCAAAAATGCCATATCTAACTGCCAGAAAAGTGAAGTTCAAAGCAAATATCCTTTGTAAGAGATAGAATCATATTGTGTGTGAGTGTGCACAGTTATTTTGAATAATAAACAGTGTTTTTAAACCTTTGCTATTTTCAACACTATGAAATCTACCATAAAATAATTAATTTGTGTCTCAGAACAATACATGAAGAGCCAATGGATGATTAAGAATTTGCTTTTGAAGTCCTAAAGAATTGTCTTGACCAGTGAAGAGCATGCATTTTCACATGACAGAAATTAGACACAACTTTGGAATGATCACTAAGATGACATTGTTTAAAAAACGGCAACAAAACCCACCCATGCTAAATGGGACTGCCTTGCTTTTCTGCCATTGCACACCTCGGATGACTCAATGTAAATGTTCTGAGGGCTGTGTGGGGTCTGAGTAGGAAACTGATATTTCCTCTAAGTATGGAAATAGAACAGAAACGCTTTGATATTAGAATTTATGTTTAATTTTCTTTAGGTTCATTTTGTCTTAGAAGAAGCGTATGTTACCAAGTTTTCACCTCTGGGGCCCATGATGACAATCCATCTCTTTTCCCCACATCTAAAGCCAGAATTGGCAGCATTCTCTTTATTCCATGAACTACTTTTAAATGACATGCAGGAGAAGATAGACACCGTAGTTAAATATATAAAAATAAATTTTCTTGGCTTACTGGGGTAGCAAACAAATATCTATGAGTAATGCCCCTATATCGCCAGCTAGCAAGGCACTTAATAAAACCCAAACAACTGTCACACACAGGTTATAAGGTCATTTCTCACATATAAGATAAACTAGAAATCTATCCAAAGGATAGAATCAGGGAAAATGTTATGAAGTTTGCTGGAAAATAACAAATGAGTTTCACATGTTATTTCATTTCCCAAGGGCACTTTGATAAGCATACACACATATTGTCAGTGCGTGCTGGGACCCCGGTGCATGTGGAGAGACACAGAAACAAGCAAGTTCAAAGCCATAAATGTCATTTAGTAACAAATTAAATATTTGTCACGAGTGGCAGGACCACAAGTAAAATAAAACTGTACTTTTTAGCTGCCAACAATGTAGAGAATGACGACATTGTAAAATATGAAGACACTGCTCTTCACTAAGGTAATGATGAGATTTCTATTTATAACATTTCCATTTAAAAGAGTCACAGAGGTTTGTACCTATCAAAGTCTGTTAAGTGAAAGGATGAATGAATGAAAACAAAAATAAAGGTGGTAGGAAAGTGAGTTTGTGTGAGTTGTGGAGAAGAAATGGGTTTGGTTGGTTAAGAAGCAACAATCATGTCTCCGAATGAAGTCCAAAACTGAAGGAAGCCATTAGTTCTTAACACCTCCCAATACTGTCAGAATGTATACCGCAGCGCAACAGAAAAATTCAAGCTCCGTGGTGTTCAAATATCAGTGTGCATTCAGATTCACCTGTAGTGTTTGCTAAAGATGGAAATTTTGATTCAGGCCTAGGAATTGCATTTACATGTCTCATGTGATACTGAGAAAAAGTGGTTTAAAGAGAATATTGAGAGGCACTGTGGTCTCCTGAGGGGTAGGCCGGAGACAAGAGCTTGGCTTCTCTTTCCTTTTCTCTCTGGGTTTTCTTTGACAACAGGGTTTTTATTATTATTAAGTCTATATCACACCTCACTGACTTAACACCATAGCTGAGCTCAGCCTTCTTTTAGAAAAGTAACTTTTAACTCAAAATCCAAATTTGAAGTGTATTTTATATTAGGATATTTGCCATAAAAGCCAACATTTAAATAGAGAGAACTGGTGGCTCAGGGCTTTTGAGTTTGTGGTCATTATATAGAATTAGTGGGAAAGGGAGGGCAGAAAGTGAGGAGAAGAAAGATGAATTAAGGCTTTACTTCAAACAAATAAAAACATTGTAAAAGGATGGAAAATGTCAACATGTAAAAAAGACTTTTCTTTGCATTAAAACTAAAGAACATCAATTAAAGTACTCACTAAGTATTTCACATAAAATGTAACATGGCCAGTAAACTGAATTGCGGATTAAAAAACAATACATTGTTGGAACATATTCTTCTTAGCAAAGTATCTCAAGAGTGGAAGAAAAGGTATCCAATGTACTCAGTCTTACTATGAAACCAATTTATAGCTAACCCATTTATTGCACAGGAAGATGGGGAAAGGGGAGAGGGAGGGAAGAGGAGGGAGAGGGTGGGGGGAATTGGGACAAAGGGTGAGATCACATGGGTGGTACATATTTGAAGGGTCAGGAGAAAACTTCTAAATACGGATCAAAAATGTTTTCATATACTAAACAAGAAAATACCATGAACGGTATGTCAATCAGGTTGATAAAATATCTCAGATTGTTACTATAGTTTTCATTGAAAGATGTGTTGTTTTATGTTTTCAGTTCTGCTGAGAGTGCTTTTTAGAGTTCATTGTTCTCTGCAGACAACTTCAAACTTGTTTGAAACTATTTTTAAAAATACATAATAGAGAATGCTGTTTTATAAGATAGGTCTGGTAATTGTAATATCTGAAACTTTGGAGTAGATCTGTTTATTTTTCTTGCTCATGATGACTTTTTCCTTTTGTGCTTGTTTATGTTTAATGGTGTGCTCTTATGGTAATAGAATTTATTCAGGAGATTCTTTGAAGTCTCCAAAGAAAGTTTCTTCTGCCAGAGAAGATTTGCTTCTGACTCCTTCAGTCTGGTACCACCTTAAACCAAATACAGGGCTTTAGTTTTCCCAGATTATCCAAGTGATATAAGCCCAGATGGCAGAACTACACAGGGTAGCATAAGGTCTCCACTTCTCAGGGATCTCCTCTCTTTCACCCCCTCACATAAATTTTTTTTTTTTTTTTTTGAGACAAAGTCTTATGCTATCGCCCTGGGTAGGTGCTGTGAGGGCTATGGCATCATAGCTCACAGCAACCTCCAACTTGGGCTCAAGAAATCCTCTTGCCTCTGTTTTTCTAATTTTAGTAGAGACAGGGTCTTGCTTTTGCTCAGGCTGGTCTTGAACTCATGAACTCAAGCAATCCACCCGCCTCAGCCTCCCAGAGTGCTAGCATTACAGGCGTGAGCCACCGTACCTGGCCCCTCACATCATTTTTCTCTGCTGACTGCTTTGCTCACCAACAAGCCATCCCTCTTCTATGAACTGTGGGGGCAGTTTTCCTTTTGCTTTACCATTAATCTGAAGATAGAGAGCCCCTAGGTCCCAGTTTAATGAGCAGAAGGTTCTCCTCTTAGCTTTTTCATCTTGGACAGGCCCTGGGCCTTAATATCTATCTACCTTGGAAAAGATAGTCCTGATACCCTGACACTCTAGGAGGCTGAGGCCAGTGGATCGCCTGAGCTCAGGAGTTAGAGACCACCCTGAGCAAGAGCAAGACCCTGTTTCTAAAGATAGCTGGGTGTGGCAGACACCGATAGTCCCAGCTACTTGGAAAGCTTAGACAAGAGAATCAATTGAGCCCAAGAATTTGAGGTTGTTGTGAGCTGTGACGCCACCACACTCAATGGAGGGTGGCAAAGTGAGACTCTGTCTTAAAAATAATAAATAAATAAATAAAAATAAACTGAAGCCTGAGATAATTTTAGCTAGTCTTGGCTCTTTTATCAGAATTTAGGGCTAGGGGTAGTGGCTCATGCCTATAATCCTAGCACTCTGGGAGGCCAAGGCAGGAAGATAGTTTGAGCTCAGGAGTTTGAGACCAGCCTGAACAAGAACAAGACCCCATTTCTACTAAAAATAAGAAAAATAGCCAAGTGTGGTGGTATGTGCCTATAGTCACAGCTACTCAGGAGTTTGAGGCAAGAGGACTGCTTAAAAAGAAAGAAAAAGAGAGAGAGAAAGAAAATGAAGAATTTGGGATCAGCCTGTCCTCATACTTTCTCCCTGAGGGCTGAATGGTAGGGCAGATAGCAGGAATTGACATTGACAAACAACGTCCCTGTCCCTGTGGTGGCTGATGAAAAGGTTGAAATGGACAAAAAAGTGGGATCTTGTATTAAAGTAAAAGAAACTAGTAGCCTGAGAGACTGTCAGAAATACCTCACTGTTAGGATACTTTTGAAATAGGGCTAAATTTGTAATTAGCTAGTGTAAGCTTGTGCCATTGTATAATCATATTATATTTACAGTTCTAACTTTGTTTTCTTATGGCTGATAAGATTTTGGAAATCAGTATTATACTTGTATTTTCAATATACTCCAGATCAGTGATAACAGAGACTAAATGCATATTCTATATATTACCTCCTGGTAATTCATCTTTAAAAATGCTTCTTCTGATTATTTGATTACTGTTGACTTTAGCAGTTTACTTTACTAACAGTCGCTCTTTGTATAAATACATTCTGCTTCATATCCTTGTATGTTAATTTACTTCTTATCAATTCAGTTCATGAGCTCTCCTTTCAAATAAACTACAATGAAAAACAAGAAATAGCTTATTAGTGTCAATCTGTTTTATTCTTTTTGTAGATATAAAACAAAGAGGTTTTGCCAGTGGCTAATATTTTATTTCTTGAAAATTACGTATTTTTAAAGCAATCATTCATTTTCACTAACTTTAGGTCTTTCGTTTGTTTGAAACCTAGACAAATGGTAATTGTTGGCCTTTCCAAGTATGAGTCAAACAGAAATAGTTGATTTCTTATCTCCTTTATGTTTGCTATCACTTCAGAGGGGCAGGTTGATGTTGTGGAAGCACACACAGACTCTGATGCCAGACTGCCTAGGCTTGAATCCTGATTCCAAAGCTTAAGATCTGGGTGACTTTGGGCAAATTACTTAACACATCTTGATCAATATTTCCTCATTGTTTTGAAATGAATAACAGTAATAGTACTGACCTGTTAGGGTTGTGAAATATATAAAAGTAAAATGTTAGGAACTTTCTATGTGACTTGTATATCACATGTACTTTATAAATGTAAGCTACTTGGGAAACAGGTTGCAGGTAGGTGTTACAAATTTTGAAAAGGTAACAGTGGAGTCCTGGTCTACATGGGGACCTGCTCCAGGTTTTCCTTTACTTGCAAACTATCTTTCTTCTGTTGGGACAATAATAGTAGAATAGGCAACTTGTTTCTGCATCCATTTCTGTCCCAAGAGGCTGGAATGAGCTGTGATGAGAGGGGTACATGCTGAAGGTAGGCCTATTTCAAAGAGTGCATGGTTTCATCTGTTTCCTTGAACCAAGTGAGTCTTTACCTGAAAACTCCTAAGTGAGGTGAGAGCTAGGAAGGCACTGCTTAGTCATGATCTGAATTGCAAGGTAAGAATAGAAAATTTGGACTAGGACTGCACAGAGTGGCTCATGCCTGTCATCCCAGCACTCTGGGAGGCCAAACTGAGTGGATTGCTTGAGCTCATGAGTTCAAGACCAGCCTGAGCTACAGCGAGACCCCCATCCCTAAAAATAGCTGAGCATTGTGGTAGGTGCCTACAGTCCCAGCTACTTGGGAGGCCAAGACAAGAGAATTGCCTGAGCCCAATAGTTTGAGGTTGCTGTGAGCTATGATGCCATTGCACTCTACTGGGGGCAAGAAAGTGAGACTCTGTTTCAAAAAAGAAAAAGAAAAGAAAAGAGAGAAAGAAATAAAGGAAAGAGAGAAAGAGAAAGTAAAAGGAAAAAGAAAATTTGAACTAATAAATATGGTGGTTTTTCTGCAAAATTGAAAGCAGGCCAGAGTGAAATAAAGAATGTCCGTTGGGCAAGACAAAATTATAAGAGGGACTTTACCTAACAAACACAATCAGTATAAGGCATCTTGTACCCCCAATGAATCCCCAACAATTAAAAAGAAAAAAATGGCAGCAATATGACCATGAATGGGGTGGTATGAGATTGAGATGGGACCTTAGTGTGCAGGATTTTGAGGTGAGGGTGGAGCAGGATTTTATTTCCTTTCTCCAAGGACTGAGGTGTGTTTATCTTTATTGTGACATCTTAATGCTTCCTTATGATAACAGATTCTCTCCACATGTAGGGATAGAGTGAGGCCCCTTAAAAAAAGTTTAATCATAAAGCTAAGTGGAAAATTTTTGGTTAACCAAAAGAGGATGGTTTCTTGCTTTTCTCAGTTCATCTTACAGGGATTAAGCATATTTTAAATTATGAAACATAAATTATTTTGAGTGTTTAATATTTAATTCTTAGAACTAAGTATTAAATACCCATTTTTAGTGATTTTATAGCAATAAATGGTGGTTGGGAAACATGATCTTCCTATGCTGAAGAAGGTAGAAAGGAATGCTGATACTAGACTATTTATTCCTCACTGAGTAGCAAGCCATCACTGAAACATTTTAAATAAGAAAATATACACCTTGTTAGGTGGCACCTGTGGCTCAAAGGGGAAGGGCGCCTGCCCCATATGCTGTAGGTGGTGGGTTCAAACCTAGCCCTGGTCAAAAACTGCAAAAAAAAAGAAAGAAAATATACACCTTGTTAATATTTCTGGGAAAGGAAATTCCATAGACCATTTTGATGATTTGTTCATTTTAAAAATATAACTCACTTGGGAAATTTTCTTATATCTCACTAAAGTGTGTCTGCTTTGATTCCTCAGTAAAGATGGGGAATAGGTGATGTCATCCTCTTCATATACTTGAGAACCATTATTAAAAAATCCCTTTAGTGAATAATTCATTTTGTCAAGGCCTTCACTATTGGTTCTATTTTTAAATCCTTTGATCATTTTTGCTGGTTTCCACATCTGTCTTAAATATCCATATCAAAACAATTGTGCTCTTGCGTAGTATCATACTGCATGTGTCCCCTCACATTCCTTATGCTTAGCTGCTATTTATATATCCCAATATCATATGTGCTTTTTTAAGAACAGTAAAAGCATTTCAATGGAGGTGATACATTACTTCCTAGCTTTATTTGTGTCACAGGTAAACTAAGGCCATTTGAAAACAAACATCCTCCCTTCACTCGCGCACACTCCCTCCACACGCACCGTGCATTTGCATTGTAAATTGTTTCTAATTACACAAGTTATTAACAGTTGTTAAAGAATAGCACTATGTTTCAGAGCTATTTGATGTTAATTTCACATTGGAAAGAGAAAAAACACAATTATCCCAATTTTATTTAATTAATGAGAGATGCAGACTTCAAACACAAGCACTATGCATACAATACACTTCCATTTTATTTTATTTATCTATATCTATATATTATATATATATCTGCAAAAAAGGATGAAAAGAATGGGTTTTAACAATTAATTGAATAATATTTCCTTTAAAAAGCCAATAGGTCAGCAATAAATAGCTCTTGAGCTGCATTGTTAGATTTCATAAATGATGTGCTTTCAATCTTCTTATTTTGAAGCAGATTGTATAGCCAGGTGTGGTTGTTCCTATAATCTCAGGAACTCACTGAGGCAGGAGTATGATACCAGCCTGTGCCACAGAGCAAGATTTCGTCTCTAAAAATAGATACATAAAATAAAATGAAAGTTTGTGTTTGAAGTCTGCATCTCTCACTTATTAGATAAAATTGGGATAATTGTGTTTTGAAACTGTGAACAGCTAGTTAACTCAATGGCATTTAAGATTCTCTCAATTGGGTGGTGCCTGTGGTTCAAAGGAGCAGGGTGCCAGCCCCATATGCCAGTGGTGTGGGTTCAAACCCCGCCCTGGCCAAAAACTGCAAAAAAAAAAAAACAAAAAAAAAAGATTCTCTCCATTATTGTATTGGACTATCAGGTAATTTCTTAAATTTATGATTCAATTCAAGGAGTACGTGGCACAAATATTCTTATTTTTAGCTCCATGTTTTCATGATAGGTTTACGATGTTTCTTCATGAATGATGGAATTTCAGTTGCTTCTTTCGCTTGTGGCTGTGTCTTTAAAGAGCTTCTAATACTTTTTAAAAACATTGCAGTCAGAGAAGATTGGCATTCAATACTTCTTTCCAACTTTACTCTTTTGTTTTGCTTATAAAATCTTTGTTTTTCTTAGGGAGGTTTAGATTATGACCAACTATTTATAGCATATTCATAATTTATTTATGATTCAAAGCAAAATAAGATCAAAAAGTAGTGAAACTTAACACTTGAGAGGTTCCATATGTTTGGATGTGCTCAGATTATTTTTCCCTATAACTAAGTTACAAATCACTAAGATATAACTTATGTGCAAGCACTGGATGGGATTTCATGAATATTTAGTGCCTTGTTCCTATTTCTAAGTCTGTGAAGTTTCATAAATCAGCACTGTTTTTGCTTGGTTGCTACATAGCTGTGATTTTGTGCTGTCTCTTCTGTTCTATAAGATATGAGTTTCACCCAGTTTTCATATGAAATTAATTCCTGGTGGATGAAAGATAAACTATGTTGGCTTAGTGTTAAGAGTTATGATTTAAGTAAAACGGAAGAGGAAAATTTACAAATCTAAAGTGCTCCTTTAGGGCAGCGCCTGTGGCTCCAAGGAGTAGGGCACTGGCCCCATATACCAGAGGTGGCAGGTTCAAACCTGGCCCCAGCCAAAAAGAAAGCTGCAAATAAATAAATAAATAAATAAAATACAAATAAAGTGCTCCTTTAACCTCAGCTCCTATCTGTTCTTTACAGGCTAGTAAATAATGAAAAATTAAGAAGCTATTTCCAATTTCGTGACCTGTAATCCTAAATATTGTCAGATATTTATGTCTGAAAGCATCACTGGAGTTTTTTCCTCAGAATTTTTAACTGTAAACATGGACCTCAGCTATTTTATTAGAGAGTGTTATATGTTCTAAACCAGCATCCCCCACTGTGGCTAATCATTGGTGTTTCTGAAAATATTTATTTTAGGCCCAACCTTCCCCCCCAGTTTTTTTTTTCATTCAGTTACAATGGACCAGTTATTCTCAACATTGGCTGCATGTTAGAATCACCTGGGAACATTAAGCAAAGTTTTATTAGCATGGGACTTTTCAGATCTTTTTTTTTTTCTTTTTTTGGCAGTTTGGTTGGGGCTGGGTTTGAACCCAGCACCCTTGGTATATGGGGCCGGTGACCTACCCACAGAGCCACGGGTGCCACCCCACCTAGGAACTTTGATAACAACCTCATGCTTCTGCCCTTATCCCAGGGATTCTGATGTATTTGGTTCTGGGTCACCCAAATCCTAATCCTAAGAGTTTTCCGGGCTAATGTCCAGCCACATGTGAGAACTACTGCAAAACATTTCTAGATTAAAAATATAATATTCAGCGTTTCTTATAGTGAGCATTGATTTATTTTATGATTTGACAGTTTCACTACCATCGTCACATATTTCTTTTGTTTTTAATTTATAAAATTTTACTGATAACCCTTAGCTGAAACAAAGACTGACACCTTCAAATGAATTCTGGCATGGGGAGATATCTGAACCTGTTCACATCAGCAGGAGAAATATGTGTACATGATTTTCTCTGAGAAGTACTACAGAAGCTTCCTCCCATCAGATGGGGAGTCTGGAGGCAGGAAGGTTGGTGAGAGTGGGGTTAATGAGTTGATTTTGCTGTGCTCAGGACACCCTGGAGGTCTACATTAGCTTGAGCTGGCTCCTCAACCAATAGGTGATATTGAATGAGTACTTAAAATAGGTCAGACACATAATCCCACTGCCATTTTTGAGGAAAGGCAATGGCAAGGCACAGGGAGGTTAAATAATTTTCCCAGGGTCACAAAGCTAATGTGCAGAAAAGGCTGGATATGAACCTTGTCTGATTCCTAGGCCCTCATGGCTTCCCATGATGCCATTTTGACTAGCTAGAGTGCAACATAGTGTCATAGATGCCAATGACAGGTATGGAAGCTATCTCATATAACATATGTAACATTTGGTTTCTCTCAGCTTCAACTATCTGATCTGTAATATGGCGTTAACAATAGTACTTGCCTCACTTTTTAAAATAAGAGGTTATCTGCGTTCCAATATTATAAAAGTATTCAGAAAATAACTTCTATTTTATTTATTTATTTGTTTGTTTGTTTGTTTAGAGACAAGGTTTTGCTTATCACCCATGCTACAGTGCAGTGGTGCCATGACAGTTTACTGTAGCCTTGAACTTCTGGGCTCAAGTGATCCTCCTACCTCACCCTTCTAAGTTGCTGGGACTACAGGCAGATGTCATCATACCTGACTATTTTTAGAAATTTTTTTGTAGAGATAGGGTCTTGCTATGTTGTCCTGGCTGTTCTCAAGTGATCCTCCTGCATCAGTCTCTCAAAGCGCTGGGACTGCAGGTATAAGCCACCATGCCCAGCCCAACTTCTATTAACATTTTTATAAATCAGCAGTCATGAATCTGAAAACATACAAGTTTTGGGTTTGGAAGTCATGGCCATTCTTCTGGTAGTTAGGACTGATGTTAGCTTGAGTCAGGGGAGATAGTTAAGTTTATTCTAATCTTGAAATTCCCTAATTTTCATAAATTCATCATTCACTCAGATTATCTTGGCAAAATTCCCCTTTTCCCATTTTTATGGTTAACCATTTACTGTGTTAAATAAATACTATTTTTTAATTAATTCACATAAAAAAGAAAACATTTATTATTATGAAATATACTGCTTTAGGTACTGAGTTGAACAATCTTTGAAGAATTTAGATGGTAATTCATGTCTAAGTTCCGTATGCCATGGGGCCACATATGGTTACTAAAATGGGATCAGAATACTTTTGGACTCTAATCTCTATGCCTGACAATTTCAGGCATGTCATTTACAGAAGAGGCATGTCTCTTCTGTCTTTGGTTGTCTTATGTATCGAATTTAGAGGATTTATTTATGGATAATGATGGTTTCTTCTCACTCTGATATTGTGTGATTCTGGATATAACAAAATAGCAACAAGCATATATTTATATAAACTGTACACATACTGGGAACTGCAGTTCTCACCACCAGTTTATCTTTTTAGTTCTAACAATTTATTTCTTATTCTGGGCTTATCTGTCCAAAGGAAAAATTGGATTCTATGATTTCTAACTTTTTATGGTTCTATTAATCTTTCCTCCATTAACAGCCAATTGCCATGAGTGCAACAGCCCCTGTGGCTAAAGATTCCCTCAGCTATTCTCTAACATTTTCTGGAAATTCGTTTTATCTTTTATAATCAAGTCTTTTTGTAACCTGAGTATAGTGTTATCTGAGCCTAATGATTCCTGGATGCATATTTGATTACACAAATAATAGAAATATTTTCCTAATTCATCAAAAATAATTGAATTAATGGATAACACTTCTCCCGTAAGATATTTTTTAACACCTCTGACACCACTTATTTGTATTAGAGCAAAATATGATAGTGTGTGCCACTTAGCAGAAAATTACTTACATTTTTACACAAACTGTATCTGCCTTTAGCCCACATTCTCTAGAAAGCAGAGCCAAAGACAATGTTTACATACTAATGTTTTGTAAAAGTGTGCAGTTGCCTGACAGCTAGAGAGAGAGAAAAGAGAAGTGAGGCAGGAAAAGATGGGAAGCAAAGGCAAGGTGATACCTTACCATTCTGACCATACTTCCAGCAAGCCTGGAAGAGAAATGGCTGTTACTTGGCAGATGCATCTGCCCAATCTTGCAGGAAGTCTTCAGATGAGCTGTATAAACACCTGCACCTTGGTACAGTCAGCAGCAGTAGAAAAGTAAGGGACTTTAACTACAGACTCTTTCCCATTGGTCAAAATTTACTTCACAGGGGCGAGCCAAGTCAATTCCAGTAGCGGGATCTCTCTTGGAAGGGGAAAAAGTTGACTCTCATAGATTCAGGCACAATGATGGTTAAGGTGCAGCAAGATTACTAGAGTGCAGGATCAGCTGAGGCTGAGAGAATGTGAGATAGTGCATGCCACTGTATTATCTCACACAGTGACAGTGTGTCACGGTGTGTTACAAAGACCCGGGATTTCCAGCTGCTGTACCTTTCTAGAAATTCTAGAACTGACAGTCCATCAAACAGCAGCTGCCGGGTGACAAGTTTATTAGTAAGTGCGCCCCCAATAAATACTAGACTAGTGCTTCTCAAACATGAACATGCAGGGGAATTATCCTCAAGAATTGTGCTAAAAATGCCAATATTGATTCGGTAATATGAAGGCATTCCAAGTGTGGTCATGTCTAGTAACAGTAGCATCACTTAAGAGCTTATTAGAAATTCTAATGAGAAATGGTCTCATAGGCCCCTACCCTGAATCACTGAAATTGAACTTATGTTTTAGAAAGATTCCCAGACAACGTGTATACTCTCAAGGTTCAGGAAGCACTTATTTGGTGTAATAGAGTACTTCTCAGAGCCACTGTGAAGTAGAGACAGTTTTTTCTTCTAAATTTCTAATCTATTGCAGACCAATATTTATGTAAAATACAATAAAAATGAATTACTAGAAAAAGAACATTTTTTAGAAGACATACAAATATAACTTTTTTTTTTATTAAATCATAATTGTGTACATTGGTGCAATCATGGGGCACATGTGCTGACTTTATATACAATCTGAAATGTTTTCATTGAATTATTTAACATAGCCTTCATGGCCTTTTAATCACTGTATGAAGACATTTCTATTCTACATTTAGTAATTTTTACTTGTACCCTACTAAAATGCACCGTAAGTTTGATCCCACCAATCACCCTCCCTCCACCCATCTTTCCTCTTCCCCTCCCCTCCCTTGTCCCTTTCCCCATTTCTTGTGCTACAACTGGGTTTTAGCCTTCATGATAGATTAGCTTCATAGTAGGGCTGAGGACATTGGATACTTTTTCTTCCATTCTTGTGATACTTTGCTAAGAAGAATGTGTTCCAGCTCCATCCATGTAAACACAAAAGAGGTAAAGTAGAATTCTGATGTGAAGCCATCTGGTCCTGGGCTTTTCCTTTTAGGGAGATTTTGTATTGTTGATGGTATTTCAGAACTTGATATAGGCCTGTTCAACATTTCCACTTCATTCTGGCTAAGTCTTGGTAGGTGGCGTGCTTCCAAGCATTGGTCAATTACCTTTAGATTTTCATATTTCTGAAAGTAAAGTTTCTTATAATATTAGTTAAGGATGTTTTGAATTGCTGAGGAGTCTATTGTTATTTCATCTTTACCATTTCTGATTGATGAAATTAGAGATTTTACTTTTTTTCCTGGCTAGGTTAGCCAAAGGTTTACCTATTTTATTGACCTTTTCAAAAAACCAACTTTTTGATTTATTGATCTGTTGTATAATTCTTTTGTTTTCAATTTCATTTAATTCTACTCTAATTTTGGTTATTTCATTTCTTCTGCTTGGTTTGGGGTTGGAATGTTCTTCCTTCTCTAGTTGCTTGACATGTCCCATTAAGTTGTTAAGTTCCTCTCTTTCCGTTCTCTTGAGGAAGGCTTTATGTGCTATAAATTTCCCTCTTAGGACTGCCTTTGCAGTATCCCAGAGGTTCTGATAATTTGTGTCTTCATTGTCATTTTGTTCCAAAAATGTGGTAATTTCTTTCTTAATCTCATCTATGACCCATCTATCCTTCAGCATAAGGTTATTTAGCTTCCATGTTTTTGCAGATTCCTGTTGTTTTTGAGGTCAATTTTTATTCCATGATGGTCAGAGAAGATGCAAGGAATAATTTCTATTTTTTTAAATTTGCCAAGGTTAGACTTCTGACCTAAGATGTGATCGATTTTGGAGTATGTTCTGTGGGCTGATGAGAAGAATGTGTTTTCAGTTTTGTCAGGATGAAATGTTCTGTAGATGTCTGTTAAATCCAGATGTTGAATGGTTAAGTTTAAATCTAGAACTTCTTTGCTTGCTTCCTTTTGGAGGATTTATCCAGCACTGCTAAAGGGGTGTTAAAATCTCTAACTACTATGGAGCTGGAGATAATCAAGTTGCTCATGTCTGTTAGAGTTTCTCTTATAAATTGAGGCACTGATTGGGTGCATAAATATTAATAATTGAAATCTTATCATATTGAGTAGTACCTTTAACAAATATGAAGTGTCCATCCTTATAATTCCTTATTATTTTGGGGGGGTTTTTTTTGTTTAAAGCCTATTGTATCTGTGAATATGATTGCAACACCTGCTTTTTTCTGTTTTCCATTTGCCTGGAATATAGATGACCATCCTTCACCTTGAGTCTGTATTTATCTTTTAAGGTAAGATGAGATTCTTGTATGCAGCAGATATCTGGCCTGAGTTTTTGTATCCAGTCAGCCAGCCTGTGCCTCTTTAGAGGACAATTTAAGCCATTCACACTAATTGAGAATATTGATAAACCTTTTGAAAGTCTGGTGGACATTTTGAATCCTTTCACGACTGTGGAAGTTGGAATTTAATCAAAAGTTTCTGAGTGGGTTTAGTTTTGTGGTGGAGGATTATGCTGGTCATTATGGAAAATAGATCTGAGAATATCCTGGAGAGCTGGTTTAGTTATCGCAAATTTCTTCAACATGTGGATGTTATTAAAGTATTTAATTTCTCCATCATAAATGAAACTCAGTTTAGCTGGGTACAGGATTCTGGGTTGAAAGTTATTTTGTTTTAGGAGATTAAAAGTTGATGACCACCCTTTCTAGCTTGAAAGGTTTCAGCAGAGAGATCTGCAGTTATTCTAATGTTCTTCTCTTTGTAGGTAATGGTTTTCTTATGTTAGGCAGCTTTCAGAATTTTCTCCTTCACATTAACCTTAGTGAAATTGATTACAATGTGTCTGTGGAATGTCTTATTAGGGTTGAGTCGTGCTGGAGTTCTGAAACTATCTGCTATCTGAATTTCAGAAACTTTCGGCATGTCTGAAAAGTTCTCTTTCATAATCTCATGAAGAAGAGACTCTGTGTCTTGTGAAGCCACTTCATTGGATCCCTATAAGGTGAATATTGATTTTCTTCCAATTATCCCAGAGCTCTCTGAGAGAGTGATCTGTTTTTGCCTTCCATTTCTCTTCCTCTTTGGAGGTTTAGGAGTGTTCAAAAACTTTGTCTTCCATGTCAGAAATCCTTTTTCTGCTTACTCCATTATGAGGGATTCTCCCTATATTTCTCAGATCTTTGAGGGCTGCAACTTCTTGTCTCAATGTGTCAAAAGCTTTGGTCATTTTGTCTTTGAATTCGTTGAATTCTTGAAACATCTTTTAGGTCATCTTTTGGATTACTGCTTGAAATTCTAATTCCATCTTTTCTTCCATTCCACTGATCTTATTTGCTATCCAGATTCTGAATTCGATTTCTGACATCTCATCCATTTGCCTATGCAAGGGATCTTGTGTTGTGTCTGCCTTGTCCTTCCTTGAATACTCTGATTATTCATATTGCCAGAGTTTTTCCATTGATTACACCCCATGATTGTTTTTCACCATTGCCTCTGACTGTCCTCAGAGTTGGGAAGGTGTGTCTCCAAGATTAGACCCCAGCGGGATCACTCTATTGTTGCTGGAACTTTGTAGGGAGTGACCCTGAGTAGCTCCTCTGGCACTGCCCCAGCCAGGGAGTTTTGGCTGCAGGAACAGCTTTGGAGTGTGGCACCTGCAGACCCAGCAGCAGCAGGGTGGGGGATGGTGCACATGGTTCTGGGAGTGCCAGGAGCCCAGTGACTTTGGCAAAGAGAGCCCATGACTCTAGCAGTCTCTGGCCAAGGGGAGGGCTCCATGCAGAGTCAAGGATGGCTCCAGAAGTTCCATGGCTTCTGGACTCCCTGGCAGAAGGCAGGCCTGTGGGGGCCCAGCAGGCTTGGGGCCTGGGAGTGCGTGGTTGCCAGGGGAGTTTCTGACCAAGGGCAGCCCTGCGGAGGCCCTGTGAGTGCCAGGTGCAAGCCAGCGCAGTCGCTCGGGGAGTCCATGGCCCGGGCAGGCCTGTGGAGGCCTGCTGGTCACTGGCAGAGTCCCTGTCAGAAGGGGGACCTGAGGAGGCCCTGCAAGTGCAGGGCACAGGACCACGTGGTCACCAGGGGCATTCCTGACCAGGGGTGGACCCGCAGAGGCCTGACGGTGGCCAGTGGAGTCTCTGGCAGAAGGTGGGCCTGCAGAGGCCCTGTATCCTCAGTGCGCAAGGTTGTGCGGTCTCAGGGGAGTTCCTGGATGGGGGCGGACCTGTGGTGGCCCTGCAGGTGCCAGGCATAGGCCCACAAGGTCCCTGTGGGAGTCCCTGGCCGAGGATGGGCCTGCAGAGGCCCTGCCCACACTCTGTGTTTGCTGGGTGCGTTCCTGGCCGGGGGAAGGCCTGCAGAGGCCCGGCGGTCGCCAGCAGAGTCCCTGGCAGAAGGCAGACCTGTCAAAGCTTGGCGGGTTCAGGGCACGGGACACAGGGCCGCAGGATTGCTTGAGGATTCCCTGACTGGAGGGAGGGAGGCTCACCATGGCCTCCTCAGAATCCTTTGCCAGTGGGGCACCTGTTCCAGCAGGCAGGGAGGCGGGCATGCTGCTCAAGAACCTCCTCCCTCAGTCAGCAGGGTTTAGGCTCCTCATTCATCAGGTAAGGCGGGAAGGGTGTACTATAAGTTCAGAAGAATGGTGGGGAAAACTTTAGTTCATTTTTTCTGCCTAGCAAGAGAGTGTTCAGAGTCGCATCAGGATGGCTCTGGGAGAAGCAGACCCCATTTCTCATAACACTCTTCTGTGGGTTAAGACAAGAGGTCCATAGTTCACTGATGGCCTGTAGAAAACGCACAGGAGCAAGTGAAGAGAAAAAAGAAAGGTAACAGAAAAGCAAAAAAAAAAAAACCACAGCTTTCTTGGGGGAGACAACGGACATTTATCCTTTCAGATGAATTTTGTACCTGAAGCTTGCTTTCTTGGAGTTGCAGCTTGCCTCAGCAGAGGTGACCTGCAGTTATCACTTCTCTCTCTCATCTGGGCTCCCAGTCTTTAGCTTAATTGTGCAGTTTCTGGAGGTTATTTTTCCTTTTGGACAGGAGCCTCTTTCAGAAGCTGCTTCCATCCAACATCTTGCTTCGCCCCCTTTCTCTCTTTTTAAGAACTATCCGTCTACCCAATTATGACCCTATGTCTTCCTATAAAATTTTTAATACTTTTCTTTTTTCATTGAAAGCTTTAATACATTTCAGAAAGATTTTAAATATTTTCATGCTTTTTTTCATTCCATAAAGAAAACTAATTGTTTCAGTAATATATAGACTGTGTGCAGAGTAAACATATCCTTTCTGCAAGATCTATAATCCCACCCTCATTATAGATCACAATTTCAGTTATATCTGTAATGGATTCTGGCTCTCTATTCTTTTTCCAAAACTTTACAAGAAAAATTTTGATATCCAGATAGGAAAGTATATTCAATCTGTTGTTTATCAGGAGTATGTTTTTTATTCTTGGTCTTTTGCTCTTTCCTATAAATTTTGGAACTATCTTTTCAAGTTCTACTAAAAAATACTATCAGGGGCAGTGCCTGTGGCTCAAAGGAGTAGGGTGCCAGCCCCATATGCCGGAAATGGTGGGTTCAAACCCAGCCCTGGCTAAAAACTGCAAAAAAAAAAAAAAATACTATTGGGATTTAATTGCATTAAAATTGTATATAAATATATACATACACACATATACATGCACATGCATACATCCACTAGAATATATATATGTATATATACATGTATATAAATTGGAGAATTGTCTTTTTTAAGTATTCTTTCTA
Organism: Arctocebus calabarensis; assembly: GCA_963573935.1. Taxonomy (NCBI): domain Eukaryota; kingdom Metazoa; phylum Chordata; class Mammalia; order Primates; family Lorisidae; genus Arctocebus; species Arctocebus calabarensis. The sequence goes on from CAUYON010160933.1 coordinate 19,234, forward strand.
ACCATGAGCACGAACCCTCTCATTTATATTCACTATATTCATAATTATTTATAATTCACTTATTATTGTTTAAACTATGTTACTTATTAATTTACTTGTCATTATTTATATTTATTAGTTTATAATTAATATTTTTCAACAAAACACTATTATTTTATCTATAGAGCTCTCACACTTGTTTTCTGATTTATATTCCCAAAGAACGTTTTTGATTATTATTGCAATGATTTTTTTATAGAATTGTATTTTCTGTCTCTATTTTGATTAATATTTATATATTACTTATATGCCCAATAAATATATTATACTGTTTTATTAATTCTGATATTTTTTCTGTACATTATTTTGGGTGAACATCTAATCTGTAAAGTCAGTTAGTTTGGTTTTTTCATTCTAATTGTTACATGTTTTATTTTTTGTTCTTGTCTTACTATTCTAACTAAGCCCTTAGTGAAATGTCAAATAGATGTGATTATACTGGGCACTATTATTTTCATGTATCATCATTGAATATTATCTTTTCCATAAGAATTTTTAAAATACACTTTATCAGCTTAAGGAGATTCCCATCTGTATCAGTTGGAGGGAAGTTTTGCCTGCTGTAACAGATCTCTAACTGTACAAATGCCTTCATCAAGACAGAAGTTAATGCCTAAGCTATTATGGAAGTCCTTTCAGATATCTTGTCATCAAGCATCTAGTTTCTTTTCCTCTCGTCTTCCATCATTTCCTACAGTTATTTCCCACTCCACAGGGCCTGAGATGGCTCAATATCATCCTCTTCTCCATCCAGAGGGGCGAGAAGCCATTTCCCCCTTCCTTAAAGGGTACAATGCTGTAATTCCATGTATAACTCCAAATTATGTTCCATTAAAAAGCCATTAGTTGTATTCACAGCTAGCTTCAAGAAAAGCTCAGTCCTTACACTGAGCAACTAAATGCCCAGCACCAAATAAGATGTTCTGTTATTATAAACAGAAAGAACAAAAAGATATTAAAGGAAAAGCAGCACGCTGCTATCTATTTCCTGTTTGCTAGAAGTATTTTTAATCATAAGTGTGTACTAATTTTATCAAATCTTTTTATGCATTCATTGAAATGAACATATTGTTTTATTGTTTTTTTAAGTTTATTAATGAGAAAATTTACAATAACAGATTTTCACTTTTTTTAAAAGTGAATTAGCATTTCCAAGTGAAAAAAGGTAATCATGATTTTTTGTTCATTTTTATACCTTGTTGGATTTGGACTGCTAATATTTCATGTGATATATTTTCACCAATATTCATAAGGTATCTTGGCCTGTAATTTCTTCATCTCATCCTTGACTGGGGTTTGTATCAAGGTTATCTTAGCCAAGTAAAATAAGTTAGCCCTTATTTCCTCTTGTTTAGTTCTCTGAAAACTCTTTCAGAGTATAAGATTAAAACTCTCTGTTCCTTGAATGTTTGGTAAAAATCTGATGTTCCCTTTGTAGGAAGATCTTTTAAATTATGACTCAATTTCTTTAATATCTAAAACTAAGTTATTTTTTAAAAAATTTGTTCATTTCACATAAATGCTCCCACTTACTGAAATAACTTACTTACCTGCTTTGGAATTTGGCAAAACACAGGATAAAAAATTGCATAAAGATACAGAATTCTAACTCCTAAGAAAGAATCAAGATACAAAGTAGGAGCTGGGATCCATATTAGCTAGAAAGGCAAATGGATCTTGTTAAAAGGTGGAATAGCTAGAAGAAATGGTTTTGCAAGAGGATATCATATTGAACATAGAGAAAACCTTCTAGGAAGAATGAAAAGTCAATATATAGATAATGATTCAGGAGGAAATTTCAGAATATAAAATCTTAAAGGCAGCAGTGAAGCCAGTTTCAAGTCAAGCAAAGGGGCTTGAAAATGTAATAGATGGAGGTAAGGCTGTTGATGTATAGGGGTTGAGACATGGATGCTGAGGGACCACCTGTCATGGGAGGCACTAGAGTAGAGATTGGAATTGCCCAGGACACTGTGGAGAGGAAACGTCATCCAGCCATTCTTCCAGATGTTCCAGACATGCCAGTTCAGAGGCAGTTGCTACTCTTACAGAGCTTAAATCCAGCAGGAAAGATAGAACTTAATTAATCACAGGAATTAATTTTAATTATAAACTGAAACAAGAGAACAGAAAGAAGAAAGCACAAACTCTGAGGGCAGAAACCTGATGTGCCCCTGGGATGAGAGACAGCTTCTAGGAGGAGTGAGAGTGGTGTTAGGAGCCAAAGGTGGAAAGGATGCCTTTCCAGACAGAGACAATGCCATGTACAACGACTCTTTCTTACAGATGAAATTCTATGGCCATGGTTGGAAAACACTAGGAGGAAAGAAGTGAACAGATTAAAGAAACTTTTCTGACGTAAAATCAGTAGTGCCTGGTGATACACTGGATATGAGGAGTAAAATTTTTGGCTGGAGCAATTGAGTAAATAGAGACAACCAATCACCGAACTGGAAACACTGGGAAATATTTTGGAGGGAAGGGGTGAGAAGCAGGGACTGTGCTATCAGCCTTGCACATGTTATGTTTGAGGTTACTGTGGCTAACTTCAATGGGGTATTTCTAGTAGACGGTTTGAGTCTGAAGATGGGAAATGGCAATCATCGTGAAAGGTATTAAACCGTACAGCAGACAGTAGAGAAGCAGTCAACATCGGGACACTTAGGGGGTGGGGAGAATTTCAATTCATTATAGAAAAACTTTGAATTTCAGGAAGTTTTTAAATTATGCAAGAAAAGAATGTGGAGTCATTGGACTGCTATTAACTGTGTTTTACTCTTACCTTTAGTGTTCCAAACTTACAAACATATAGTGTATTCATGTGTGATTGAAAAATTGTTTTTAAATTAGGACACCAGAAAGACTTCTTAGACTCAATATACAATGGCTGAGAGCATGGAAAAATAAGAGCATGTGATGCAAGGAAATAATGAAAACAATTAAAAGCTTTAGCAAACACAAATAAACAAACATCATACAAGATTGTCAAAGGCTAAGTAGGAAGAAAATAAAACAATGTGTAATGTTAAGAAAGCAGACGTAACAAGAGAGACTCCATTTAAACTCAAAGCTCACAACATCCTCCTGAGAGTGGTCTTGGGATCCTGGCAGGGGACCTTCGCTTGGCCCACAAATGAACATTTGTATGTAGTCAGAGTCATGTAAACTCTGTTTATGGGTTTTCACGTTTTACACTCAACTGCACACCAAGTACAAAAATCTTAGTTGTAGGTGTAGCATATGATATTAATATCAACACTTTCTCAATATGAAAGCAAAGAAGGCTTCCACAGAAAGCATGATAAGAGGAGGAAAAAGTAAGGAGAATATGCAGGTGCTAGTATTTCCAAGAATATTCATTAGACAAGCAATAAAGATTGATGTCCTTTGGTTTTGATTACAAAGGTAACCAACAGAAGAGCTGAAAATTTTTTGAGGAGGATACAGGAGAAAAAATATATAAGTTATTTAACTTTTTTAATATTGAGAGGATTCTGAAATAGATATGGAAATCATTAAGAGAAGAAACAAAAGTACAAAAATGTTAAAGGTTGTCCCTGACAATTGGATCCTGGAATGGGAGGAGATGTAACAGAAGACTAACTTTTGTTACAAGGAATATAAACTATTACTTGCATAATTTCTTTCAATTTTTTCTTTATTTTTTTAAGACAGAGTCTCACTCTGTTGCCCCAGGCTAGAGCCCCATGGCATTATCATAGTTCACAGCAACCTCAAATTCCTGGGCTCAAGCAATCCTCTTGCCTCTGTCTTCCAAGTAGCTGGGACTACAGGCGCCTACCACAATATCTACTTTTTCTGTTGTTAACAGGGACAGAGTCTTGCTCTTGCTCAGGCTGGTCTCAGCAACCTCAGACTCCTGAGCTCAAGCAATTCCCTTCCCTGGGCCTCCCAGAAGCGTGAGCCACCGGACGTGGCCTACTCACGTTATTGTTAGAGGATGGATTGCTTCAATTGCAGGGATTGGTGGCAGAGGTAAGGAGATGTTCATCTCCCAAGATTGACTTCACCAGTGATTCTACAGCCCCAGAAGATCACCTAGTTGATGCCACACTTAGTTTGGGCAAAACTCATCAGAGGCAGAGCGCCACCATCATTATCCAGGATCTTAATCTCTCTAATAGCTTAGACTCAGTTGTTTTTTCCTCGCCCTACCCAGAGGAAATAACACAGAGATAAGGAGACCAACCTAAAAGTATAGAAATACTTCTTACACCTTTCTTACCTTTAAAACTAATATGATTAATAGCATTATAATACCTACTGCTTCTTGACCTTCTAACAAACATTCTAAGTGCTTTGCATAAATTACCTTCCAACAATCCTATAAAGTAGGGATTATTTCCATTTTATAAGTGAGGAAAATGAAGTCTACAGAGTCGAGCAGCTGATAAGGGGCACAGGTGAGGTTTTGGTTTGCATCTGTGTAACTCTGCAGCTAGCAGCCACAGCAGACATCTCCCAAGCCTCTTTTGCAATCCTAAGACCCCAGGACCACTGCAAACCTGAAATCGTTGTTCAGAAGTTGGAGTATTAGGCCAAATCTGACCTAAACTGATGTGAGGCTCCTTAGAATTTATAATGATCATACTTAGTGCCAGTATTTCCAGAAATACAAGGATTTGACTACAAGCCTCTGTCCTACAAGCCCCGGGGGACTCGGGAGAGAGCGCATGCAAAGTGCGACTGCCTGGAATCTGAAATATTCAGAATTCAGAAAAACACCTGACAGCAAGGACTGCAGAGAAGAGAATGTGGACTTGTGTCTACAACTTAGTTTAATCTTTTAAAAATCTTTCAGAAGTACTGGATCAAATTATGGAAGCCTAATACAGATAAGAAAAATTTAAAGGATTTGCATATATATTAAGGAATATATATATATATATACCTAAATGATATAGCTAGCAATATACTATTTAAAACTTTATCAAATGTCTGCTTTTCATTCATCTCTTTCTCATAAAAATTGATCTACGAATGCATAGGAAGCTGTTTTTAATGCTCTAGCAATTTGGACTGCAATTAAATGGGGACATTTTTGCAGATACATTTGCCTCCTACTTGTGAACTTCTGAAAAGTGAAAACTTGTCTTTTCACGAAGTTCGGATGTGACAGAGCGAGTGATTATGACTTTCCCTCTGGTGTGGAAGAGACTTGCTGATTTTGCTCAAGCCAAGATGTATTTATGTTTTGAATTAACCAATAAAATAAAGATTGCTAAAAATAAATGTTGAGCTGTGACACATTAAAACAATTATACAAGCATTATTCCTAGTAAACAAACAGAATTAGATGATATTATTGACTTTCTACATTTTTTTTCTCAAAAAGCACTAACACATGAAAAGTAAACAGGGCAATTTTGTGGCTTAAAATGACACTTCCATTTAAATTGCGTGGTGCTATGAAACTGGTCCTGTGTACTTACCACACTCATTTATCACATATTGATGTTGGCATTACCACTGGGCTTCTGTGAACTTAAGTGAACTGTTTTCTTTTTTTTAATTTTCATTAAGAAAAGTTTTAAATATAAACTGAGTAGAGAGAATAGCACAGTAAACCACCATGGATCCATTACCTGGATCCAATGACTATCAGCATTTTGCCACTTTGGGTTTCTTTAGTTTCTCTCCTTCCCCCTCTCTCCTCTCTCTCTCTCTCTACCTCTCTCTCTCTCTCTCTCTCTTTCTCTCTCTCTCTCTCTCCCCCTACTCCTCCTTCTTCCACTTTTTCTCCTCATAAACAATTTTGAAGCAAAGTCAAAATATCACATTTCACCCCTAATGCTTCTATGTTCTGAAAAATAAAGATTCTTATATAACCACACCATTGTAACACCCAAACTAACTATAATCCCTTAATTTCATCTAGTACCCAGTTACTATTCTAATTTGACCCAGAATCTCAAACATACCTTAACAGTTTTCCTGTATTTTTCATACCATTGTCTTGCTAACAATGGTTTCATTGTTTTGAATTGCAATAGTCTGTTTTTCAATATATTAAAATGAAATAACATCTTCCTTATCACATGAAACCAACATAATTTTTATCTTGGTTAAGTGAGTGGTCATCGAAGCTGGAAAACTTGGGTCCGACTCCCAAGTACCCCACTTACTTGCTCTGCGATCTTGGATGGGTTATGAAATCCCCAACGCCTCACCTTCCTCTACTGTAAAACGGGGGTTTGGGAGGAGCACTGTTTCACAGAGTTGATGTGAGGGGTAAGTGAAGGTTGCATATAAAGCACTTCTACAATGCCTGGCATACAGAAAACACTGTCACATCAAGTTTATTATTTTTCTATGCTGTGCTTCTTTCTGGACATGCTTGTGCTTGCTTTCTGGGTGCTGAAATCTGTGCCATGTGTCCAGCACCTTGGCTCTGTACATGAATACCGAAGGAGAGATGTCTGTACATAGGCGTGAGGTGAAGACAGGGATGCCTGTGCCAGACATGAAACAGCCCCCAAATGTCAATCGGAACCTATAAAGATCTCATCCAATTATAATACCTATCTTACCCCAAGAGAGTGTTAAATGTCAAACTGACATCTTTGTTGGGCCAGCACAATGTTTAGAGGAGAAAATGAATTCAAGCACCTCAGACAACCATGCTTCCCCTCTGTATCTCAGACCCCTCTTTATTTTTTCTAGTTTCCATTTTCTGATCTTGGCTTCTAATAGCTGCTAGTTGCATAACGATTTTGAGTGTATTGCATAACTTCTCTGGTCCTCAGTTTCCTCATCTGTGAAACGGGTCCAATAAAACTGCCCTTGCAGGATGACTGTCAGGACTCAGGGAGACCACACGTTTAAGCACCTTTTCCATTGTAGGTGTTCATTAAACGTTAGCTTCTTTTCCACTTCGAATAAATTAAGATTGCTCCATTTACTATAGAAATAACATGCTACTCCTTTTTTTGATCTTTTCAACTCTTCCACTCAGACCCATTATTTTCTCTCCCACTCTCTTTCCTCCTGTATTTTCTTCCCTTTGCTCTCCACTGACTTGACATTGCCTCAAATGCAGGCAAAGGAGTAAAAGAGGAACAGGTGCTAACAAGACAACCATCCCCAAACCACTACCACTCCTCACCACTATCAAAAACAGTAACAGCAGCAGCCACCCCTATACTTACATAGCACTCTATAATCTTAGTTTTGCACATCACCACATTTAATCCTGTTCATGACCCTGTGGGTAGTATATTATTATCTCCCATTTTAGAGTTTAGGTATCCAAGGTGCAGAGATTAGTTTGAGGACCCAAAGAAAATATTCTTCTTCTCTACCAATTATTAGCCACATCTCAATTAACAGTGTAGGATGATGACTTTTTATTTGTTTCTTCTAACCTAGAAACGGATATTGAAGATTGGGAACAACCTATCTGTAGCGATGTGGTAGAATTTCTTTTTAATTATTTGTTAAAATAACTTTTTTTAAATTGAGACAGGGTCTCACTCTCTCGCCCGGGCTAGGGTCCCATGTGATCATCATAGTTCACTGCAACCTCAGACTCCTGGCCTCACATGATTCTCCTGTGTCAGCCTCCAGAATAGCTGGGACTGTACCCATGTCCAGCTAATTTTAGCATCTTTTTTCAGAGATGGGGTCTCATTCAGGCTCAGGCTAGTCTCAAACTCCTGGCCTGCAGAGATCCTCCTGCCCCAGCCTCTCAAAGTGTGGGGATTACAGACGTGAGCCATTTTTCAAAGCTCCTAACTTTGAAAGGATATTATATCACTTAGGAAACTGTCTGATTTAAATAGCTATTACCACTGAAAATTCTGTCTTGAAAGCAGATTTTCGAATATACTATTACTGAAGGCATCCTAGCATTCTACTTCATTTATATAAGGCTCACTAAGTTAAAACGAGAGAGGTTCAACGAGAGGTTGAACCATGGTTCGTGTGTAATATCCTCTCTGTGCTGTGAGAGAAGGATGAAGCAGAACACAGACTATGTAAGGTAAATGAAATTCCTACCCCTGATGATGAGTGAGGAGTTGTCCAAGTACTCACCCTCACCCAAAGAGGAAATGAGTTGAGAAGCGCTGCCTCTAGGGCTAATTACGGCAAGTCTGGGTCTGTAACACTCCTCTAGAATGGACTTTTTGGCTGGTAGCTAACAGAAGCAAGATGAACTCCTCAAAAATAATAATAATAGTAGGGGCGGTGCCTGTGGCTCAAGGAGTAGGGCACCAGCCCCATATACTGGGGGTGGTAGGTTCAAACCTGCCCCCGGCCAAAAAAAAAACTGCAAAAAAGAAAAAAATAATAATAATAAAGTTATGCTTTTTTATAATTTCTAAGATTTATAAGAGATTAGTATACTGATACAGGATGATGAGAAAGATGTATAATTAGAACATCTTGATTTTCGCACTGTACTGTCTTTAATGTATAGCTGTCACACCAAAGTTATTCTTAGAAGAACTTGCTTTTAAATTACATAAATTCCTAAAATTATACCTTCTCTACTTTTACTTTTATAAAAAATCCTCAGTGGCAAATTTTGAATATAAGTTACTATTAAAACTGGCCAAATAGGGCAGCACCTGTGGCTCAGTAAGTAGGGTGCTGGCCCCATATACCGAGGGTGGCAGGCTCAGACCCAGCCCGGGCTAAACTGCAACAACCAAAAAAAAAAAAAAAATAGCCAGGCATTGTGGCAGGTGCCTGTAGTCCCAGCTACTCAGGAGGCTGAGGCAAGAGAATCGCCTAAGCCCAAGAGCTGGAGGTTGCTGTGAGCTGTTTGACACCACGGCACTCTACTGACGGCGATAAAGTGAGACTCTGTCTGTACAAAAGAAAAAAAAAATTAAAACTGGCCAAATATTTTTAAGATTAATACATAATAAACATCAAATTCAACAGTTTTTTATTTTCATTTTTTTCCCAAGTATAACGTAGTTCAAAACATTGTAAAAAACTGTGGAGAAGAAAAATGTTTGTAATGGCAAAAACTCCGATGGTACCATATTAAAAAAAAAAAAAAACAGATTGGGGAAAATATACGAAGGGAAAGGATATGACAAAGGAAACAATTAAAACGTTAGCCAAAGAGAGCAGCTGTGGGAGGAATATGGAAATAGAAGTGAGACTTTTAAAGAAAACAAATACCATTTTCATTATTGTCTAATAAGAGCTTATTTGTTAGAGATTTCAAAGTTCTCTAAAAAACGATAGAATCAGACAAAGTTCTTGCCCGGGAAGATAAATCAAAGACCCAAGGGATAATGTGTTAAGGGATAATTTTCCTTGATTAAATTGGTTCATGAAATAGGGATAACATAAGAGCTAAAGTTTTTTTAAATCATCTCTCTACTGCTGTTCTGATTTGATGATGCTTTGTGTTTTAGCTTCCATCGCACTGCACTGAGATAATTTTGCTGACACTCTGCCACCTCCTCTAGATTATCGCAGAGATGATACTTCCATTCATTTCTGTGTCCTTAGAAGTGCTTCCACGGCCATGTCCCCAACTAGAAGCTGGCTCAACCCGATAGGCTCTCAAATGCCATTTTCCAGCAGCCCTCTCCGTGCCTGCTTCTTTTCCTGTTTGTTTCTCTCTAAATCAATGGGGTCTCTGTTGTCTCTCAGCATGGAAATCCAAGGATTATCCTTAAATTCATTTTCCTTTGCATCATACATCAAACTAGTCAACAACAACAAAAAAAAACCAATTCATTTTTCTCTAAAATTGTCTCTCAGATCTAACTTTCCTCCCCCATCCTCATTGCCACACTATGATTATTTATTTAACTTTATTAGCAGGGGGAACTGTCTCTATCACCCAGGCTGGAGCGCAGTGGTGCAATCATAGCTCACTGCAGCCCCTAACTCCTGGGCTCAAGTCATCCTCCCACCTCAACTTCCCTTGTAGCTGGGACAATGGGCACACCATCATGCCCAGCCCAACCCTGATTTTGATGTCTCTTTTGAAATGTTTTTAAAAACTCATAACTGGCTTCCAATCCACATATTTCTCCTCACTCGTATGTATCTTTCCCTGGAAAGATGAACTATAAAAAATCAAATTACCTTATTAAACAAACACATAATGTAATTTATTTGCATATCATTCATAAGTTTCCCATCATGACTGAGAGCATCCAGCCTTTTCTCCATCCCACCTGGCTGCTGCATGATCTGATCCCAGTATCTTCCCTCAAACTCCTTTTTCACTCCCCCAAACTGAATTTCTTCCTATCCCTTAAATACTTAACACCTGGATTACCTGACAAATGGTATTATTTCTTCTTCCCAGAATGCATCTCTCTTTCTTTCTTTTTTTTTTTTTTTTTTAATAAACAGAGTCTTAAGATGTCACCCTGGGTAGAGTGCCGTGGCATCATAGTTCACAGCAACCTCAAACTCTTGGGCTTAAGCAATTCTCTTGCCTCAGCCTCCCAATTAGCTGGGACTATAGGTGCCCGCCACAATGCCTGGCTATTTTGTTGTTGTTGATGTTCAGTGGTCATTGTTTTTTAGCAGCCCAGGCCAGATTCGAATCCATCAGCCTTGGTGTATGTGGCTGGCACCCTAACCACTGAGCTACAGGTGCCACCAAGGCAAAGTTCTACTCATTCTTTGAGATCATGTTGTAATATCATCCACTCCACCCTTACAAACTTTTCCAAACCTCCAAAGTTTGCTGCTCAAACCCCATGTTTGCACCAAATTTAGTCACATTTCTATCGGAATATTAGCCATGTGGTATCATCAGTACTTACCCATGACCTGATTCACTCACTGGTTCTGAGCTTCCTTGAGGGCCAGTGCCATGCTCTGCACTTCAGCACAACTGGCCCTCAATACATGGTCTATAAATTCTTGAATAAAAGAATGAATTTATTAATTCATTAATGAAAAAAGATTCAATATTAGAAAGAATGTTTCAATAACTTAAGAGAAAAAATGTTCTCAAGTAATTTTAAGCACAATTTACATGAACACTAGCTATACACTGTTCACTCAATAAAGCTAAAGTAGATTTCCACTCTAATAATCTAAGAACATTAATCAGTGTGAGAGCTATTATTATTAAGACTATAGCTACTATTTGTTGTTGTTATCATTATTACTTTATATCTCCACCCTGAGCTTTATCTTCTAGAACAGGGTTAGCAAGCTTTTTCTTGAAGGGCCAGATAGTTAAATAGGTGTTATGCACCCAGAGGCAAAATAAAGTCTATTATGTAGGTACTTAACAAAATATTTAAAATGTAACCAATTAAAAATGTAAAAAAACATTCTTCACTATCAAAGAAAAAAAACAAAACAAAAACAGGTGGCTGGCCAAGTATGGACCATGTGCCTTAGTTTGCTAACTCTTGTTCTAGAACACTCTCCAACAGAAATATAAGGCAAACCATAAATGTGAACCAGATAAGTAATGAAAGATTTTCTAGTAGCCATATGATTTTTTTAAAGCTTAAAAATAGGGTTAGTACCATACTTTATTGAATCTAATATATTTAAAATTGTAACTTTACTTCATATTAGGGCTGAGTACAGTTACAATGTTAAATATATTAGATTCAATAAAGTATGGTACTAACCCTATTTTTAAGCTTTAAAATCCAATTATAG
>CAUYON010160940.1:0-32651 GCA_963573935.1 Arctocebus calabarensis
AGGTGGCTGTAGTCCCAGTTACTTGGGAGGCTGAGGCAAGAGACCAAGTTTGAAGTTGCTGTGAGCTGTGACTCCACAGCACTCTCCTGAGGATGATATAGTAAAACTCTATCTCAAAAAAAAAGGTTAAAAAAAAAAAAAAGTTAACGGGCAGCGCCTGTGGCTCAAAGGAGTAGGATGCTGGCCCCATATAATGGAGGTGGCGGGTTCAAACCCAGCCCCAGCAAAAAACTGAAAAAAATAAAATAAAATAAACTGCAATTAAAAACTAAGAAATTATTTAAAGACTCTGGAGAATGACCAAAAGCAGTCAGAATCTGAAATGAACAGTCCTGGTGAAATAATTCATATTTATTATTTTCGCCCCTCAAGGAATTCCCCAGTCTATGTGATATAGAGCTATTATAACAGTAGTCAAGCAGGAAGCCACAATCTTATTGGTTTGTGGTGTCTCAGGATGGAGCTGGGTTTGACAGAGTGGCTGAAATTGAGGAAGTTTCAGGAAGGATGGAGCCACAGAGGGCGGGCTCTCACAAATCTACATATAAATTCACCTAATGTTTTGGCTGACTTAGGAACCACGCATGTTGTGGGGTAACTATAAGGAGCTGAACAAAATGAAACAACTAGAAGCTAAAAGAGCCAAACAACATATTAGATGAAGGGGAAATAAAATTAGGAGTTTGAGTTTTACTAAATTTGGTAAATGTGTCAGGCTTTGCTTGAAACCCAGAAGAGACACACCTTAGGCATATAAATGAGGGCCCAGGACTGAGAAATTAATTCTAGAAAGAAAGAAAAATTGAAACACTAAAAATTCCTATCAGAGCATAGAACCAATCCTCAAAAAATTCAAAATGATCAACAAGTGATTATCTGCTAAAATAAAAATCAATTCCATGAAAAAAGATAACAAAGCCCAGAGATAATAAAACGTTCCATACACAATGTTCAAATACCATTCAGACACTACTGATGATAGAAATGGAAAAATGTGACCTCTAATTTAAAAAAGACAATTAATAGAAATAGATACCTAGATGATCCAGAAGTTAAATTGGCAGACCAGGACTTTAAAGGAAAAATCATAAATATATTTAAGACTTAAAGAAAATATCATTAAAAAGAGGAAACAGATGAGAAATGGAATTTATTTTTTTAAAAGTTAAGGCACAATATCTGAAATGTAAAAATAATCATTAAAAGGGCTTAACAACAGATTAGGTTCCTGAAATGCATAGCTCTTGGCAGAAGACGGCAGAAGAAAGTGCCAATGAACTTGAATGTAGATCAAGAGAAACTGTTAATATAAAGAATAAAGAAAACTGTTGTAAAATGTGCAGAATGATCAGTAAAACAATATTAATCTAATAGAACAGTACAAATCTAATATACTTTGAGTGTCTCAGAAGAAAAAAATTGCTAAAAAGAACCAAAGGTTAAAGTACAGTATCTGAAATAAAGACAATTTCTTGACAGGCTTAATAGCAGATTATAGGTGGCAAAGGAGGAAATAGGACAGAAATGATATTTGAAGAAATTATAGCTGAAAATGTCAAAAAAAGTTAAAACATATATATACAAGGGAGATCATATTGTAGGCATTGTGTACAAACTTGTATAAGCCAAAGATACAGACAAAAATCTCAAAAACAACTGGAGGGGTGGGGGAAATAGATTGCCTATAGGGGAACAATTAAGTAAACATTAATTGCTTCCTCATTATAAATGCAATGTCATTTCTTAAGTGATTAAAAAGAAAAACAACTGCTAAACCAGAATTCTATATACAGAAAAGATATCTTCCAATAATGAATAAAGAAAGGATTTTCTTTCTGAATTCCTACAGGAAATGTAAAAGGCTTTGCTTTACGTGGAAGGGAAATGACACCAGATGGGAACATGGTTTCACAGACAATTTTTAAATATCTATGTATATGTGAAAGAATACCTTTTTATTCTTTTAATTTAAAAAAAAAAATGGGCCAGCAGTGCCCATAGCTCAGTGGGTAGGGTGCTGGCCACATACACTCAGGCTGGTGGGTTCAAACCCAGCCTGGGCCAGCTTAAGAGCAACGACAACTGCAAAACAAAAAAAATAGCTGGGCATTGTGGCGGGCACCTGTAGTCCCAGCTACTTGGGAGGCTGAAGCAAAAGAAGTGCATAAGCCCAAGAGTTGGAGGTTGCTGTGAGCTGTGACGTTATAGCACTCTACCAAGGGTGACATAATGAGACTCTGTCTCAAAAAAGAAAGAAAGAAAGAAAGAAAAACTGCCTATTTAATTCATAAATTATAATATTTTATCATAGGTCTATGCTGTTTGCAAATGTAAACTATATACAATACCATCAACCACCTTGACCTCTTTGACATTAATAGAACACTTACAACCATCCATAGAATATGCTTTCTTTACAACCTCACATGGAACTTTTTAAGGTAGACCACAATCTAGGCTATAAATTGAGTTTCAGACATTTTCAAAAGTTTGAGATACTACAAAATATGCTTTCTGATATAATTAAATTTGAAATGTAAAAAAATAATAAAATGTCTATTTAGAAATGACCACTTGGAAACTGGATAGCAAACTTCTAAGTAACCCATGGTTGAAAGGTCATGAAAGAAATCGTAAAATAGCTTAAGTTATGTAATATATTGAAATTTAGGAATAGGTGAAATTAAAATATATTTAAGTTTATAAAGTAGATTAAAGCAGGGATCAACAGAAATTTAGAGCTTTTAATCCTGAATTAAAAGAAAGAAAAAAGGCTTAAAAGGAATAACACCAGTTTCTACATTAGGAAAGTAGAAAAATATGACTATGTTAAGCCCCAAAGTAACAGAAGAAAAGAAATAAACAACAAAGTCAGAAAAATATGAACTAAAAAAACAAACTATGAAGATTAAAGCAAAACTTGATTATTTGAAAAATTCATAAAATTGATAAACTTATAACAAAACAATCAAGAAAAAAGAAAATATACACCTCATCAGTGTCAATAATGACAGAAGGAATATCATTATATACCATACATTATTAAAAATAAGAATATTTTGAAAACTTCCTGTAAGTTATATTAACAACTTTAATAAAATAGATAAATTTCTTTTTATTAATTTCAGGTTAATTTCAGGGTATCAACAACTAGATTCCAATGTTTGCATTTGTTAGGTAGAGTCCCTATTGTGGTTGTGTCCCATACCCAAGAGGTGTGCCGTATACCCTTACCTGTAGCCATTAAGTGGGAGCACACCAATTCCCCTCCCTCATTCAACCTCACCCAACTTGCATTGAATTGAGTTTTTCCATTATGTGGGCAGGTATTTGATCATCTACTGGCTTCATATTACTATTGAATACAGTGAATACTTGCTTTTCCATTCTTGTGATACTTTACTAAGAAGAATGTGTTCCAACTCTATCCAGGTTAATCGGAAAGATATAAAGTCTCCATCTTTTATGTCTAAGTAGTATTCCATGGTATATGTATATTACAGTTTATTAATCCATTTCTGGGTTGATGGGCATTTAAGTTGTATCCACATCTTGGCCATTGTTAAAAAAAATCATTTTATCATAAGAAAGAACATTCGTACTAGATTATTTATCACAGCTCAATTTACAATCACCAAGATAAATTTCTTTAAAAACATATTACCAAAAATTGACAGAGTAAACACAGAGAATCTGAATAACCCTATATATTTTAAATAAATTAAATTTTTTGTCAAAAACATTCCTAGAAAAGATAACTTCAGGTCCAGATAGTTTCCCAAGAAAATTCTATAAAACATTTAAGAAAGAAGTAATATTAATTATATATACACTCTTTCAGAAAGCCTAGAGATAAAAACACTTCCTGACTTATTTTATGAGACAAGCACAATTCTAACAGCAAAATCTGACAGATATTATAAGAAAATAAAATTATAATCCAGTATTCATCATAGATCTAGGCACAACAATTTTTAACAAAATATTAGCCAATAAAGTCCAGCAAAGCATAAAAAGGGTAATAAACCATCAGCAAATGGAATTTGTCTCAGAAATACAAGTTTAGTTTAACATTCAAAAATACATCAATGTAAATTCACCATATTACTTGAAAAAAATAGAGAAAAAAACCTCAATAGATGCAGAAAAAGCATTTGAAAAAAATTTGACAGGCGTTCATAATAAAAACTCTCAGGAAATTTGAATAGATAGGAATTTCCTCAATCTGATGAAGGATTTTTATGAAAACCTATAATTAATATCGTACTTAATGATGAAAGTCTGAATGCTTTCCTCTTGAGACACAGTACGAGGCAAAGATAAATGTTCTTACTAGTTCTATTCACCATTGTTCTGAAGATCCTAGCCAGAGCAATAAGGCGAGGAAAATAAATTAAAGGCATAAGGATACGAAAGAAAGAAGTAAAACTGTCTTTATTCATAAACATTGTGGTTGTGTACATTAGAAAATCTTAAGGGATATATATGTAAAACAACTACTAGACCTACTAAGTGCATTTAGGAAAGTAATTGGATCAGTATACAAGAATTGACTATATTTTTATATACTAGGGACAAATAATTTGAAAACATAATTTTGACATCAATTCATAATTTTATGAAAATATAAAACACTTAGAAATAAGTTTATAAAAGAATGTAAGGCCTCTGCGTTCAAAATTTTAAAAGTATTAGAGAACTATTCTTTGTTCATAGATGAGCACTCAGTATTTTTAAAATTATCATTTTCCCTCAAATTATCTATAGATTCAACATTATTCCAGTCAAAATCCCCAATTTTTTTTCCCTTTCTTTTATTTCAGGATATGCAAGAGAAATTGTCAGGTTGCTTTTAAAATTTGCATGGAATTTCAAAGAACTTAGGAAAAACAAAACTGAAGGACTCAGACCATCTAATAACAAGAGTTTTCTATAAATAAAGAGTCAAAAGACAGCAATACCTCCCCTCTCCCAAAAAAACAAAAAAAAAAATAGATCATTGTAATAGAATGAAGTCCAGAAAAATAACTTCAAATACGTTGCCAATTGATATCAATAGAGGTGCCCAAGTAATTTAATTGGGAAAAAGGAAAATCTTTTCAACAAATGGTACTGAAACAACTGGATAAACATACGGGAAAAAATTGAATCTTGACTTCTATCTCAAACTACAGAATAAAATTCATTTAATATGTGTGAAACATCTACAAACAACTACGACTATAATGTTTCTACAAGGACACATAAGAAAAAAATTCATGCCCTTGATGTAGGCAAATATTTTTTAGAAAGGACACAGAAAACCCCAAACATAAAAGACAAATTGATGAATTCAACTTCCTCTAGATTAAAATTTCTGCTCATTAAAAAACATTGTTAAGAAAATGAAAAGGCAAGTAACAGACTGGGAAAAAATATTTTCATTACGTAGATCAACAAAAGACTCATGCCCAAAATATGTAAGAAATGCCTACAAATGAATAACAAATAGACAACTCACTTAAAGAAAAATCAAAAACTTGATTAGCTATTTCACAATTGAAGATCTAAAAATGGCCAACAAACTCAAAAGGTATTCAGCATCATTAGTCATCAGGGAAATTCAGATTAACCACACATGATCATAGTTCATGCTTAATAGAATGACTAAAATAAATGACTGACACATTCAAATGTTACCAGGTATGTGGAATACTTGGAACTCTCTTACATTTGCTAGTGGGAATGTGAAATGGTACAATCACTTTGGAACACTGGATCAGTATTCTATAAAGTTAAACATATACCGACCATATGACTTGGTAATTACATTCCTAGTTATTTACCAAAAAGATGTGAACACTCTGTGCCTTCAAGACTAATACAGGAATGTTTATACTAACTTTGTTCATAATTGCCTAAAACTAGAAGCGCTCAAATGTGGAAAATGGATATACAAGTGGTGATATATTTATAAAATGAACTATTAATAAGCAAACAAAACAAAACAAGAGGGGGAAAATGACAAAAAAACCCCAAAAAATCAGAGTGCGATACACACAATATGTAGATAGATTTCAGAAACATAGAATGCGAAAGGAGCTGGCCACAAAAGAGTACATAGACATGATTCCATTAATATGAAGGCAGAACTATTCCCAAGGGGTTAATCAGAATAGTGATTGTTTACGAGAGATGGGGATTGACTGGGAGGAAATACAAAGGAACTCTCCATGTGTCTCTTGTAGGACTTACCCAAGTGTATACCTATATTAAAACTTTTTACATGAACACTTTAGAATCCGTGACTTTTGCTGATTATTACATGTACTTCAATTGTTAAAAAATCATGTTTGACCCTAATCGATTCATCTAAAGTGCTTCAACTCTCACTTCAAGTGCTTCTCCATTTTGCTACCAGTATCCCTGGACACTGATGTTCAAACCTGTGTTAAAACTTTTTTCTTCTACTTATTTCTCTAATTCAGAGAGATGTGATAGAACACATATTGTCAGGATTTGGAAATCCAGGGAATGTCCAGGGTTAAGGAGAGACATATCTAGTTAAGAAGCCCAGATATGATTTTGGACAGGCATTGCTACTTTGAGCAAGTTTTCACTGCTCATGTTTTCACTTTCGTGAATGATACTATTTTTTAAACATGCTTTATTTCTTGAGCAACAGGAAGAAAAAAAGGAGTCCTTCACATTTGCTTTGTTTAATTATATAATAGCAAACTCCGGCTGAAAAACTAGAATGTCAGGGCTTTAAAATTTTTTTTGTACTATTCAACCAATGTTCTTTATTTCCTGTTTTCTCTATACTTTTAAATTGTTATAACCAAAGAAAAGACTAATTAAATATTCAAAGCTAAAAATAAAAAAAGATTTCAGTTTCTTTCCAAGTGCAACCTTACCGCTTCCCTGCATTTAAGTGTGATGCTGGTGTTCTGGCAATATTATCATATGATTAAAAATTCTGCTTTACCTAAAACATGTTTTGTTTTTAGCTTATTTAGGAGCCATCAGTTCTTGTCTTATTTTACTCTTATCTACCTTCCCCGGACAAATACTGTCCAAGTCTGACTGTAAAGCAGCCTTTCTTTCTTAGTGGATATTCATTAAGGCACTGAATACCTGAATTATGAAATGAAGATAAGAGCACATTAACCTGGCTGAGTTATTTCCTTTCTTGTTTTTTTTAACACATATTCTAGCCCAGTCTATCAACGCCAGATGGCAACTACATTTTGATACACTGAATATTTACCAAGTCATGTGGTATGCTTTGAAGTATTTTTTTATATACTCTTTCCATCAAACAAGCTGACTCATCTCTCATTCATTTATTCTTGCTTTTAACAAGTTGCATTTTTAGAAACTTGACCTCAGCTTTATCAAAATGATAAATGATATTTTCAAATGATGCATCAGAAGTTCTAGAAGCCTGACTATATCTGGCACCCCATGTATGTCTTTCAATTATTTAAATGTTAATAATGTAGCAGTTTTTCTCATATGTTGTAATGAAACTTGATTTCAACTACTTTGTTGTTTATCATAGAGGAATATGGTGGGAGAATATTTGAACTTAGACAACTTTAAGATATTCAAGGAATTAAAAGCATCTATGGCTTTTATGACTATGAAATGACTATGAAAATAACAACTAAGCAAACTGATATTTATATCTAAAGCCTACATAAAGAGCCTAGTTGAAATAGGTAGTAGGCAAATAATAGTGAAATAATAATAAGGATAATAATAATAAGGATATAGTAGTGATCAGAAAAGGGCAAAAGCCTAACAGGCCCTCAGAATACTGACTGTCTTTTATGGTTTCCTCTTGTTTTCTTGGTCTTAAGATCTTCATGGGAATATGAATGTGTGGAAATAACTCTTGAGATATTTTGTCTAAATAGATGCTAATATTCCTTAATCTAGGGATATGAAAAATAACAGAAGAAAGTATTGATGGATAAAAATACATGGCAGTGAAAATTGTGGGTAGAGGCCAATGCCTGTTCTAAGAACTCTTCCTAGCCTATTGATCTATGGAGAATATTTTCAGTTATTATTTAAGTATTTATAACTGCAAGTTGATGATTTCTTTCTTTCTTTTTTTTTTTCTTTTGTTCTTGTTGTTGTTGCAGTTGTCATTGTTGCTTAGCAGGCCCCGGGCCAGGTTCGAATTCGCCAGCCTGGGTGCATGTGGCCGGCACCCTACCCACTGAGCTATGGGAGCCGCCAAGTCAATGATTTCTTTAGAAATATTAGATCATATTCTATATCTTAGGAAGTCAAGAATTAGTGCATTATATAAAAGAGTGGAAGTTTTCTTTGTGAATAATTTTTTCGAAAATTATAGTTTTTCTTTGTAAGATCAGACATTGGGGATGTTTGGAGAGATTCAAACAGAGAAATATAAAAGAATCTATTCCGTTTTACAAAAAAAATCCCCCATGATACCCTTAACCATTTTATTCTCTGGCTCTTTGTATAATTAAAATTGTTGGGTGGCACCTATGGCTCAAGTAGCTAAGGCACCAGCCACATACACCAGAGCTGGCGGGTTCAAATCTGGCCCCAGGCCAGCCAAACAATGACGACAACAACAACAAAAACTACAGGTCCCAGCTACTCAGGAGGCTGAGGCAAGAGAATTGCTTAAGCCCAGGAGTTTAAGGTTGCTGTGAGCTGTGACGGCACAGCACTCCTCCCAGGGTGATAGCTTGAGGCTCTGTCTCAAAAAAAAAAAAAAAAATTGTTTCTGTCTTTTTTGAGGATGTGTGACACAGATTATATTGAGCCTAGTCTGGAGTAGCTTCTCAAAAGGACTGATTGCTTTATTATTGATATATTAGTGCATATCAATTCAGCATCTGATACATAGTATGTTTCAGTTATTTATTATTATATTTTTATTGTTGTTATTATTACTGCTTCTAAAAGAAATCTTCAATCAGCCTTTTAAAGTTATCTCAGTTAGCCTATGCTTTTGTAACAGATAGGAGAAAATACAATTTACCCACTATAAATTTAAAGGAATTTGAGTTAGTGAAAAGATACATCCTAGAGGCAAAGATACCACCAACACTACTGAATTAATTAAGATTAAGGTTTGGCTTAGAGTTAGTTTAAATATGTGTGTGTGTGTGTGTATGCTTATATATGTGTGTGTGTGTATAGAGAGAGAGAGAAAGAGAGAGAAATTGAGATCAAGTAAATTGTATTCCCATGACACACATGGAATTTCTCTCTGAAGAGTTTGTCAGCTTATTCACCTATGTGACCCTCTAAGAGAGGAAGTACATCCTGATGAAGTATACCCATGAGTCACAAAGCAGACTTAGTCCATTATGCACCCTTTCAGATTTTGTACATCTACAACCTTGTTAGTTGTTTCTTTAGAAAAGAATCCCATGGAACTCCACATTCTTGTATTAAATGAGCCCAGAAGATTTTCTTCTGACCCTTTCACTTTTAATAGCCCTTTTGTGTGTAATCAGCTTCTCAAAGCCTGGAATTTTTGGCCTCTATTTATCTTCTTTATTTTATGAGTTTCACTTGAATGTTTCTAACTTAGTTGAGACTCATCTGATTGAATGGTAACGTTTTTTATTCAGGCAGCAGAAAAGTTAGTAATAAAAACATTGTAGTGGACATAAAAAAATAAGGCTTTCCATATAGTTTATACTATATTCTTCTCCTGAAGTAAAGTTAACAATGAAAGAATAGTATATTTTTTTGGCTTCTCTGTCAAATTAAACTGTGGGTAATCAAATTATTGTATTATTTGGGGAAATATAAAATGGATGGGCCCATAGGTTACATTTTCGGACTGCAAAATGCTTCAACTATAATAAGGATTATTTTGTTTAGTAACATATTAGGCAACTACTTAAAGTTATATTATTATTAAGTCTTTAAATATTTAATTTCTGTGGCTGCTGATTAGTTCAAAGAGTAAGACCTGGAATAAATCATACTTGCTTTACTTTTGTTTTAGAAGGCCCTGCTTTCTATATCTACATAGCTTGAGTTTGTTGCCTTTGGGTTGAAACTAAAGATAATTCAATGATCATTCTTTGCTATAATTGTCAATGTCACTGATCATTCTTTCCTATAATTTGAGCTTTGAAATACATTGGGATAAATTCCACTCGGGCTAAAGTATTTCATTTTTCTTAATTCTCTCTGTATTTCAGATCCAACTTCATTCCTCTATTAAGCTCTTATTCTTCTGGATTATTACACAGTTGTCAAATACTCTGTTGTAGGGCTTCCCCTTTCTGTTTTGTGTAATGTAACATTGTATATAACCCAGATTAGTAATTAACAGTATGCTTCTATGAAGACACTTTCTGAACTTAAGATACTATCCCTCTGTTCTATCAGTGCTTTGGAAAACTGTGGATATGGAGAGTTTTCCTTTAA
This sequence comes from Arctocebus calabarensis, assembly GCA_963573935.1. Taxonomy (NCBI): domain Eukaryota; kingdom Metazoa; phylum Chordata; class Mammalia; order Primates; family Lorisidae; genus Arctocebus; species Arctocebus calabarensis. The sequence goes on from CAUYON010160940.1 coordinate 10,417, forward strand.
CAAGAAAATACTATCATGTCTTCTTGTTTATGTAATGACACATAGTTCATTAAGTATTTGAAATTATTAACTGTAAAAATGTGTATAAGATGTTTAGCAAAAGGTGTTAGATAATAAGCACTCAATAGATGATATCTATTGTTACGTATGACATGTATAGCTATTAAAGATATTAAAATACTAATAATAGTGTGATTAGTACAATGCTTACTATGTAATAAATAAATATTAATTAATAAATTCCTTAGTAATTTTTTTGTTAATAAAACAATAATGAAAGGAATGTTGTAAATTCAATACCACAGTTAAAACAACTAGTCAAAACATAGCATAAAACATATTTAATGTAAATTCATTTAGTTAAAATTTATACTTAAAATACACTTTTTTTCTCTTCTCATCAAAAACCATCTCAAAGTCTAAGTAGGAAACATGTTTTATAAGGTAGGAACACAAAAGGATATGCTTATAAATACACATATAGAATATGCTTATAAAAACTCTCTAAAAGGTTAACTTAATAATTTAAAATTGTTTTGTGTTTCTTCTAGTTTTGATCTTTATTTTCAAATGATAGAAGTTAGAGATTAATCCTTCTTCTTCCACTCATAACATTTTATCAATTAGCAAATAAAGAGACATCAACAATGTACCAGCAAGTCAGTTATCAAATTGTTACAGACAGTGAGGGCCCTTTTCTTATTTTCACGAAAATATCAAGATTACAATTCACATTCATGTTCGAGAGATCCTAGATTAAGTATTCACTGAGTACTTACATTATATATGTAACACAGGTTTCATAGGTAATCACTACTTTAGAGATGACCTAGGGTTTAAAAGGGTTGACTAACGTGTTCCAGGTGACATTGGTAACAAGCAGAGGAGCTTGATTTTAAATTGATAGCTGGGTAACCCTGAATTCATGCCTTTTTTTTTTAAAGACTATCACATTGCTGCTTTACTCAACCTAAGTAAAATCCCAAGAGCTTTTGCCAGAAATTTAACTTCACTTTGGACTTTTGAGACTTTCAAGCTGCTACCTCTGGCTTTCTATTTTTAGTTTTTTTGTGTGTGTTTTTTTACTTTTGAGGAGGAGCAATGCAGGTAAAGGAAGGAAGAAAAGGAAGCCTGGAAGCAGGCAATGTTGAATGCTGCTCTCCACAATAACACTTATGTGAAAATCTTCCCCTCTTAGGAAGTATAGAACTTTGACTGAATCAGTAATTAACTGGCAACTGTAACCCCCAAATCTATATCTTTTTGCTTTTTAAAGGTAACTCTTAAAACCTCTCTCTGCTTAATCTACATACTGTGTTGAGGTTATTTATCTTTCAACGTTTTGCAAGTTCCCTTAGGAATACCCTTAGCAACTGCCTTTCCATACAAACTGCCTGGGAAAGTTTAAGGAGATCAAATCCCTTGTAACTAAACAAAATAGAGCTTTTGAATAGAAATTTAATAGCAAATTAGATTGGCATCATTACAGGAGGATGAATGAAACTTTTGTTTTCTTTACATTTACAGTAGAAAAGTCAACTAACTCTCCAAAACACAATGGGCTGAAAGAAAGAGATTATTTTTTGGCTTATTTTACAATGTATCTTGCTATGACCACATTCAACCAACCTAAAACATATTCAACCTCCAAAACAAATCTTAAATCTGGTCTCTCCCACCCATTCTGCAAATGTCCCTGATGGAGTTTCTTGAGGAAGGAGTTTTCTCAATAAAGGAAGGATTTTCATTGAAAGAAAGGAGACTCTTCCTTCTCCAAATACAAGTTCTACTGCAAGGGAGCAAAATATGTCTTGCATTCTCTTCTAAACTAGGGCTTCTGCTTTTCCTTGTTTCCACATGAAAGTTTTCTGAACTTCCTCCGTCCACCATAATCCTACTGAGAGCGGGCATCAAGGAAATAGTTTACAGTGGTAGCCTCTTTTTTTTTTTTTTTTTTTTACCCCACAGACTCCTACTTTCTTTCCCATGCTGCTGCTTTTCATATAATTTTTCTTTGTTGTGTAGGGATTTTATGAAAACTGAGAAATTTCATGAAAATCTACTTTTAAAGCAGTGGTTCTCAACCTTTCTAATGCCACGATATATTTTAATTGTTACAAAGGGGTCGCGACCCACAAGTTGAGAGCTGCTGTTCTAAAGTATTTATGCCTTTTTTTTTAAATAAAGGAACTCAAGAAAGAACTAAGAATAAAATGGTGATGCTCTTATATCAGTACTTCCCTTCCAATAATTCTGCTAAACCTCTTCTTTTCCGGTTTTCTCCATGCTTTGGACGTCAAACTGTAGTGGAGGGCTCTGTGTTATCAACCTTTCTTTTCCCTCTATTCCTCAAAGCTACATAATTTATTTAGTGAAGAACTAAGAATGAAATATTTCCTGTTTTATAGACAGGTTTTGCCCAACATTCTTTGACAAAGAAAACGGTTGTGTCCGTGAAATTACCTGGTGAGGCCAAGTGATAAATAAATTCTCATTTAATGTATAAAATTGCTTTACCTCCTTCATAACAAAAGTCTACTTGTATTAGAAGTGTGTTTATTTTAAGGAATCAACCTTAAAATAAATCTCTGAGTCAACATCCCTCATTGATGAACTGGAGGGGGAGAATCTAATAATAATAATATCAAAATAAAATAACTTTAAACAATACTATCCATTGTAAACTAAAGCCAGTGAGAAAAGTATGAGGAAATAGCTGGCTGAAGGTATAGTTGAAACATCTCTGGAATTACCAAATAAAGCCAATTTCCGGGTAATGATATCAGACAAAGGAATAAAGTTTTTGAGGGATTGGGATAAAGATGAGAAGTAGGGTTGAGTGATTCTCACCATTTGCCTATTTAATCAGATTTGTCTGTAATACTTTTTATTCATAAAGGTTTCCAAAAGATATTAAGCAGTCACATATAGGAATTCTTTCTTAATACATCTGTGTTTGAGTACAATTGGTAATCAAATTTCCGTAAATAAATATTGTTTACATAAAAATGATCTTTCATATTCCTTCCTCAGTGTTGTCTCCCACAATAATTGGTCCTTCCAAGGAGTAACATTTTATTTTTATATGGGCAGTTCTTACTATATTTTCATAGTAATATTTACCTCAAGGAATATCTGTGGGGCCCATAGTATGTGTATATGGGTATAACAAGCTGTATTATATTAATAAATGTGTATGATTTATTATAATACACAGTTGAATATCTGTTATGCTTAGGGGAGCCTATTTAATTCCTAAATTAGTTTTCTGTTTATTCTGTCATTGCCAGCACTTGTGAATTATTTAAAATATATCCTGAATATGCTTTATCCTGCTTCCCCATAACTACATAATTCTGTGATGTAAAGGAGTAGTCCCATCTTTTTGCCTTCCTGACCACCTTGGCCACACCAATAACTTTTAGGTGCAAATGACATGAACAAACAGCAGTGATAGACAATAAAATGGATGAACCATAGCCAAATAATATCAAGTGAAAATCATTACATTTCAAACACTATATATAGCTTATTTTATAAAAGCAACCATATATACATATTACATAGTATATACATACATATATGTGTGTATATACATAAACACACAAGTTTGAAAACACCAATGGAAATATCTATAGTTGTGATAAAACCACCTCAAGAGGAAACAAAGGAATGACAAAGATGAGAATCATGATGAGGTTATCTTAAAGTAGAGGAAGGTAGGAATATAATGTAGGATAAGCTATTAGGTTAGATATAGTTTATTATAAAGCTCCTAGCTGTATATTCAGGAACTTAGTTTGCTAGTGTTTATTACTATATTAAAAAAAAATTAGCTAGGCCAGGTACAGTGGCTCATGCCTGTAATCTTATCACTTAGGGTGGCTAAGGCAAGAGGATTATTTGACCCCAAGAGTTTGAGACCATTCTGGGAAACACCTATAGTCCTAGTTACTCAAGAGGCTGAAGTGGGTGGATCACTTAAGACCAGGAATTGGAGGCTGCAGTGAGCTATGATCACACTACTGCATTTCAGCCTGGTCAATAGAGCAAGACCCTATCTCTTTAAAAAAGAAAAAGAAAAAAGATAACTAACCATATGAATTAAAGTGGGGCAGTTATAGACTGATGATGAGTTTGCAACAGATACTAAGGAACAATTACTCCAATTATTTGTACCTGAGGTAAACAAAAAATAAAAAATAGCTACCATAATTAACTATTGATACAAAAAAATTACCTCAAGACCTAGTGACTTGAAACAATAAGCATATATTGTCTTTCAGGAATCTAACTGGACCAGGAATTCAGGTGTGTCTTAGCAGGGTAGTTTAGAATCTTTCGTGATGTTGCAGTCAAGATGTCAGCTGAGATTGCAGTTATCTGAAGACTTGATTAGGACTGGAGGATTCACCTTGCAAGGTGTCCCACTCACATGGTTGGAAAGTCATTGTTGGCTGTTGGTCTTAGTTTCTTGCTGCATGGATCTTTCAGTACTGCCTGAGTGCCCTCACAACATGGAGGCTGGCTTTCCCCAGCATCAGTGATCCAAGGAGAAAGGCAGAGCATTAATGGCTCCTCCTGACCTAGCATCAAGAGTAACATACTGTCACTTTTACCATATTCTATTGGTCACATAGACCAACCCTAACACATTAGTAGGCAAGGCTACACAAGGTTGTGAATCTCAGGAGGCAGGCGTCATTGAAAGTCATCTTAGAAGCTGCTTACAATATAAACCTATCTGGCTTTTTATCTACATAACTCTTAAATTCCAAACATCCCTTCCTATTCTGCTCTTGACAGCATTGGCAAATTTGTTCTTCTCTCTAGAATTGGAGCAGAACATTTTATATAATACCATTGGCATTCTAATTTCAGTTTTTCCATTTAATTTTATTTTTTTTACAAATAATACATTAGCTTCTTTCTGCAAGAGCTTTCAATTATGTTGATCTGTTTGGGTTTTGTTTCCTGATTCTAACATTTATCATCTTCTATCTTCTAGGCTTCACCCTTCCAAAATATCCTTAGAATTATTAGTCATTTTGTTGGTATCATGGTTATTCTCCCCGAAGCTATAGATTTATTAATTTGCATAACTAAAAGTTTTTCTGTTGTTCGCTCACAATATTTGTCCAGATGGTCATTTGTGCACTCAACAAATGTTTACAGAAAGAATCTATAATGTGCCAGAACAGTCAAGTCTCACTGTCAAGGAGCAGAAATGAAAAAAAAAAAGTTAAAAATATGTAGAGAAAGAAAGAAGAGTGTTATAAAGATAAGTACTGGAAAATAAAAAGGAAGAAATCAACTTAAAGAGTTGGGAGCATTCTCAATTGTTCTAAAATACTCTTTATTTGAAAGAACTTCACTCCACCTATGCTAGTTTACTAGTTGACTGTCACACTCAGAGACCAACTGAGAATCACATACCAGCACTCCGAGGAGAGAATGGAAATTTCAGTACCTCTGAGAGAGAGTGTCACTCGTCCTTATGGGTGAGATACTTTAAAATGGTGATTCACTGATCTAAAAGTATGTAGATTTGTGTTTAATATTAAGGAAAACATGTCTAGTACTGGAACTGAGCCACCCAAATAATCCCTTCCCCTCTGTTGCATCACTACTTGTCAAAATGCACTCAGGTAAATAAACTACAAAGAGACCAATTGATTGAAAAATGTGCAACATAATGTTTGCTGTCCCACTGTGGCCTATATCAGTTCCCAGTCCACATTTACAAGAAAAGGATTTTCATCAGAGGGTTTCTTTTTTCCATCTTAGAACTCATTTCATTAAAAATGGAAAAGGAAGAAAATTATTTAGAACAAGAAGCCCTCAACACAAAAAAGTAGCACATGGAGCAACTAAGGAAAATTTTGCAGCCTCCAAAGAGGAACACTCATAAAGGAATAAGCATGTTCCAACCATATGTTTTCATGTAATAGTTTACAAATGTATCCAACTACATAAAAACTAAAATTAGCCATGTTGGCAGGAAAGATGACCCCTTTTCTTAACAGTGAAGAGTTTAGCATATTTATTTTTTATATAAATGGAGAGATGATTAATAATGTTACAAGATGTCATAAAATATTTTTTCCCTTGAATTTCTGCCTAGTTAATATGTGTAGCTTAAGTCAACTGAAGTCTAATTCAAATTTTGCAATCTTTTGCTTTTGCAGGTCAAGTGCCACTTACTGAGAACCATGGAGAAATATTGTATCTTTGTGTATTTTTCTGAAGTAGATTACAGTATGTTCTAGGATGACATTCCATAATCTCTGAAGCAAATGACTACTCAGGCAGGGTAAAACTACTGGGCCATATTCACTTTTTTTTTTTTTTTTTGGAATTCGTTTATCAGTTAAGCTTTAGACCTGGGAGGTTGAACAAATAAGATGAGTTTAAACATCTAACATCACCAAATTGTAAAGATACTGGGAATTAGGTAGAAAGGTTTTCAGAAAAGAGTACATTTGATTCACTTGTCATGGGTAAATATTTAAAACTTGAGGTTTGCAGGCTTCCATACTTGTTCTGGTGATAGCTGGACATTGGCAATACAAAAGAATGCTCTTTTTTTTTTCTTTTTATATCCCAGCTACTACCACTCTCTTAAACAAAACTTCAGAATATTAATATGCTCTATTTCCCAGATATGAAATTCTTATACTACCATCTCCAGCCCCACTCCACCAAAATTTCCCTTTTCTACTCTAAGCTATTTGTTCATTACTAGATTGCCAATATCAGTTAAGTGTTGATCATATTCTAGAACATTAGAGTAATTAACAATAAGTTGTGAACATGATTTACCGGTTCACAAGGCAAATTTGCATTTTAAAAGAGGGGCTTGTTAAACACAAATGAACTTCTAATAGATGGAATGTGTGAAAGATAATTTTTTTTCTTCAAAGGATGAAGGGGCAGTTATAGTGCTCTTTTTCAACCCTTAGATATCAAGTACCACCTTGTTGGGTTTCCTTTCCCCCCTGTAGTTTCCTACCAGCCACCTCTCTTTTTATCCTATTACCTCTGTGCAAGTGTAGTATATTTAAAATAGAGAATCAGAAAATTTTGAGGCTAATCATCAGAGTAGTCAAGTTAAAAGGTCAAAATATCATACATTACAGATTTAGTTCTATCTAGTTAAATTATTTGGAGGAAGGAAAATTTATAATAAATTTTCCTATAATTACTAAAAGTTTTTTTTAAGTATTTAATGATGAAAAATTCAAACTTAAAAAATCATTTCATTATATTCACATAAAAGGAAAAGTTAAAAACACATTTCATATACTATTGATGTAACATAGAAGGAGAATTAAGTCAAAACACCAACATATTTTTCAGCCAAAGAATTAAGGATTTCAGAGAAGAAATAGGACAACATCAACAATGAGAAAGAAGACTATGTCTGTAGGAATTCAGGAGTCTGTTTTTAAAATGTGACTAGTAAATAGAAAATCTTCTGGGTCCATGAACAAGGCTTTCTACTCCATACCCTCTTCCCCTCAAGTTTCCCATTCTGTCTGAGGAAAGAGTATCTTTATCTATGTCAGAAGCCCATGAAATCACTAACAAAACTGTTGACAAGAGTTTTGTATCTTACATCGCAGCCTTTTAGTGTCTGGCCTCAGTGGGCATGACCATGGTCTTTCCCTTTCTAGATCTTTGTAGGTGGTCAGAGTCAGGCACAGATGTCCCCCCAAAACAGAACAGATGTGAGTCAAAGGAGATTCTAATGAACAACCTTTACTCCCACATGCTTGGCCAAATCTTTCTGCAGTCCATGCAGGTACCTTAGAAGTCCAAAAGAAAAAAAATTATCTTCATTTATCAAAAGAAATAATAGTGACTGTTAGTAACTTCCAGCTTTTTGCAGTATCAATACATATAGCTCTTTCACTTCTGGTTTTTAAAATGCTCTTATAGGCATTTTGGAATAGGTCAATAGTAATGATGTTCACAGAAATCACTTGAATTTGCCAACTGATTAAAAAGTGGAATTAGGATTGAAACACAAAATACAAACAATTTCATTTCAGATCTTCTTTAAAAAAATTATAATGAATTCTAAGAACAGATATGCCTTCTATGAAATAGGGCTTAAAAAAGACTACCTAAAATTAGGAATCCTAGAAAATTCATATGATTATTAAATATGATTTTCCTAAATTGTTGTTATCATAAAATAAACTTTTAGATGGGCTGGTCTTTCTGATAAAAGCCCTGGGATTAAAGTAATAAAGTTATATTTGATTTTTTTCTCTTAAAAGAAGTTGACCAATAGTATCTAATTTAATTTTCCCTAAAAAGAAGGATTAGCACTGTAAATGCTGTTATAAGTAAAAAAATTTTAATGTTTATGCTGGGTAACCCTAAAATTTATCATCCAAATGAAAAGACTTTTGAGAATGAAATGAACCCTATTAATAATTATGCCTGGGCAAGTGGAACTGAAACTATCTTGGATAAACTGGGAGGTATGGTTACCAACTTATAGGACAAAATTCTAAGAGTGTTATTTTGATGAAAAAAGCCCAGCATGATGTAAATCCATATAGGTAACTTCCCTTGATTCAGCTTCTTAGAAGTTAGTTAATCCATAAGCACTATTGAACTGTTTAGTCTCATGCCCTGCCGAAGAAATAGCCAAATGCTGGGGTATTCATTCAACACCAAGTCAGAAGGAAGAGTGCCACCTGCTGAGAATCAAACCCCAAATTTTTTATACAACTTTGGTATTGGGGTCTATGATCCATACTTTCGACTACATGCAACCCAGACTCTCAGGCCAAAGGCATGTTCTGTGCAACATCCCCTGACAACCTCAGTCACCTTCATGGAGATCTAAGTGGTAAACATTAAACCAACATTTGAAATGTTAAATGGGAAAATCTGTTTGGCAGTTAAATTATTTTTCCAACTGACCGAAATAATATTATGCAATAGAATCCTCTTAAGTTAGTAATTGATAAAAGAATTAAACTCCCCAAAATAGAATTTTATACATTGAAGCTAGATTTGACAATATGGGATTATAATTAATCTTAGAATGTCCTCATAGCAGGCAAAAAAATAAATTTCTTTTGAAAACAGATACTTTTTATGAGAATGTATTGCTCTGTGCCATCCACGTAACATGCTGTCTTTTAGTTCTGACTGTAAAGTGCTGTATTGAAAGGCGATCCAAGAGTGTCACACTTCACAGGGTAACACTATCAGAAAACGATAGATGGAGAGTTTACCGCTGACTAAATTATTGTTTACTATTGCTGAGTATTTGGAAATTCTTCAGATGGGATTACTTTTCAGCCACCTAAATGAAGAAGTATTTTCCTAGTCAGTATAAAGTTCAAATTAATTTTTAGTTGTTAATGGAAAAACCGTCAGTTTCTTGCAATTTAAACTTTTATTTGAGGTAGAAAGTTTCCCTTCTGGACAACAAGTTGCAGCCTAGAAATGGTCAAATGTCTAGGGGGAAAAGAAACTAATGAAACTTTGTTGTGGAATAGTTCACAAAGAAATACAAGATGCATTACATAATGCAGCCCTTTGTTTGTGGAGCCTCTGACAGAATCCTGCAGTTTTAGCTCAAGCTGAAAGCTGCCACTAAAGTCCTCCCTAACTCCAGGCAGCTCTGAGTCTTTTTCCCCTTCTCCTGCCATGATTACTCTGGCTTCTGATTAAATCACACCTTATGTTTAAGGTCACTAACCTAAAACGACCCAAAGTTACTTATTTGTCTCCTCCCCAGTTCCCTACGACTTGTAATATTTGGAAGGCTTGAAAATAACTTGTCTCAACTTATATTAGTCTGTTATCCAAAAGCAAATGCTATAATAGTTTCCTTACTTGTGGGTTCAAACCTCAGGTAAAAGATTTGGGAAGTTAATTAGCATGCTAAGAAGTCTTGTAGCATTTGCGTGAATCACAGTTATACAATCTAAGGGACAGAGAAAAAAGCCTTGTTGCTAGTGGGATTTGACATGTGCTGGCTCCTCACTTAGTTTTAATAAAACTAGAACTTTATAACATTGTCTTCTGTATATTTCATAGAAAGCTTGCTTTATATCATCTCTTCTTTAAAACATTAATTATGTGGGGGCTTATTCTACTGTCTCATTTCTAATTTAGAATTCTACCAATTCTGGAAAATGTTTAAAAGTTTGCTTTTATCGTATGTAATAACTGAACAAGGTTGCAACAGATTCTTGTTATATAACTACTTACTGTAGACTCAAATTTTTCTTACTTGACCTGGCTTAATCCTCTTTTCTGATCCTAATGCGTATTTCCCCTTTCCTTTCTGAGTGAAAATTTTCCTATATATATTCAAAGTCTAGTATATAATAAATATTTGAAGCAAATGAATATTTATTAAGTGCCAATAATAATAATTATTATTTTTGTTAGAAATGTGCTCAACAGCAGGTAACAGAAATCCTGACTTGAGAGGCTTAAACAAATAAGAGTTCATTTTTTTCTCGCAGAACAAGAAGTCCAGAGGTTGGGAGGTAGGGAATTCCTGGTGTGTGGGAAAATCTGTGCCAACGTCTCTAGGATTGTCTTTGTCTTTTTTCATGCTTGTTACTTCGTGAACACAAAATAGTCACCACAACCCCAAACATCACGTCCTTGCTCACAAAGGGAAGAAAGGGATAGTGGGAGGCTTTCCTTTTTCCTCCCCCTTTATAAGAAAAGAAAGAGCTTCCTCAGAAACTAGCCACTCAGGTTTCCATATAGATCTTATTGACTAGAACTGTGTCCCTAGGCTACCCTTGGGACAGGGGGGAATCAAGGCACTTACAGAATAGATTTGTCATAATTGGCTTTGAAATTTCAAAATTTATCATCCAGGACTGAGCATGTTGCCACCCTTAACAAAAGAGGGGTCTGTAGCGAGGAACAATGGTGGGGGAATGGGTATTGGGTAGACGATAATGTCTATCCCAGCTGTAATGGTCAAAAAGAAAAAGAAGGAAAAACAATGTGGACTACAAAAACTAAAAAGTAATTTACAGAGGAGGTAGAACACGAGCTGAACTGTAACTAAAGCAATTAGATCAATAAAAGAATAATGATAGGACACTCTCACTGCAGGAAGAATAAAAGCTTAATAGCAGAAACCATGTGTTATACATGGGAAGTGGCCGCTACATTGTGAATTCCTTAATTATTCGAAGATAGAAAATGAGGCTTATTTCTGGGGTTTTTTTTTTCCTTCTTACTGTCTCACACATGATAGATACTGAATCATAGTAAATGAATGAATAATATTACAAATTCAATTACCTATAGACATGCAGACACGACTTAACAAATCATGGAGGTGATAGGACAGAATATTTAAAATTAGGAATTCTTTGGAAATACCAAGATAACGCTAACATAGTCTGGATATAGCACAGAATACTTTTTGGAAGTGCTTAAGTGATATAGAGCAAATAATGGAGGCTGAAATACCAAATTAATAATTTGAATTTAATCTGTGTAATCCTGATTGCATTTCTGGAATCACTTTTTTCTGATACATAAGCAATAGTCTCCAACAAACCATCCAGCCATTAAAAGCATCAAACCTATTACTGTCACTTTTTTCCATGTTCTGTTCTCTCTGGTCTCCAGGGATTTCCAATATTAGAGGAACTTTGGAAAAATGAAAAATATTTCACTGGATATTTCTACTTTTCGATTAATTGAAATTTACATTGATTCAGTTTCTGGTCTTTTCCGGTCAAGAGGATTCTACTCAAGAGGATTGTTATATCCTCTTGATGAATTAATCTCTTTATCATTATATAATGACCTTCTTTGTTGCTTGTTATAGTTTTTGACTGACAGTCTATTTTATCTGATGTAAGAATAGCCAGCCTTACTACTTTCTGGTTACCATTGGCATGGAATATATTTTTTCAACCCTTCACTTTTGGTCTATATGTATTCTTAAAGCTGAAATGAGTCCCTCTTAGGCAGCACATGGTTGGATCTTGTTTTATAATGCATTCAGTCATTCTGTCTTTTGCCGGGGAATTTAATCCATTTTCACTTAATTATTAATAGGTAAGGACTTATTGCAATTTTGTTAATTGCTGGGTTTTGTTTTTTATTTTTTTGTGGTTCATTTGTTTCTCTCTTGCTGTCATCCTTTGTGATTTAATGAAATTTCTTTGTACTGGTGTGCTTTACATATATTATATGTAACTATTATAAGTTTTTAAATTTGCATTTGCCATGAGGATTACATCAACCAACTTACAGTTTTAAGAGCATCTTTTAACTTTGTAAAAACTTAAAGTTGATAACATAAAAACATTTTTACTTATTCTTGCCCCCCTGCACTTCATGTTATTAATGTGAAAATTTGTATCTTTTATACCGTTTGTTAATTAAAATTAATTACGTGATGATTATTTTTAAATCTTTTTGTCTTTTACTATTTGTACTAGAGTTAACAGTGATTCACATACTACCACTGCATTAGAAGTCTCTCATATTTGACAGTATACCTACCTTCGCCAGTGAGTTTTATGTTTTCATATGCTTTTGTACTGCTTATTAACATCCCTTTATTTAAGCTTAAAGAATTCTCTTTAGCTTTTCGTGAAGATATAGTGGTGACAAACTCCCTCAAATTGTGTTTGGGAAAGTCATTACCTGTCCTTCATTTCTAAAGGACAGTTTTGCAGGATACAGTGTTTTCTTGATTGGCAGGTTTTTCCTCTTTAACACTTTGAATGTATCACCTCTCAGCCTGCAAGGTGGCTGCTGAGAAATCTACTGACCATCTTATGGGGCCTACCTTGAATGTGATGAGCTGCTTTTCTCTTGCTGTTTTTAAATTCTTTTTTTGTCTTTAACTTTTGACAGTTTGATTATGATGCATCTTGGTGTAGATGTCTTTATATTTAATGTAGTTGGTGTTCTTTGGACTTCATGAATCTGGATGTTGATTTCCCTCCCCTGATTTGGGAAATTTTCTGCCATTTTTTTTTTCATTAAATTGGCTTTCTTCCCTTTTTTCTCTCTCCTCTTCTGGTACCTCCCATAATGTGGTTAGTGGTTTATTGATGGAGTCCCGTAAGTCCCTTAGGTTTTCTTTACTTTCCTTTCAATATTTTTTGGTTTTGCTCTTCTGGCTACATAATTTCAAGTGACTCATCTTCAAGTCCACTGATTCTTCTGTTTGATCACATTTGCTTTTGGACCCTTCTAGTTAATTTTCCCATTCAGTTTTTATACTCTTCAGCTCAAGTATTGCTGTTTGGTTCTTTTAATTGTTTCTGTCTCTTTATTTAACTTCTCATTTTGTTCATAGGTTTTCCCCCTGTTTTCTTTAGCTATCTATGTAATTGACTAAGCTTCTTTTAGAAAATGGTTTTGAGCTCCTTGTCAGTCAATTCACATATCTTCATTTCCTTGATTGCTTATTAGAGGCTTGTTTTCTTCTTTTGTGTCATATTTTCTTGATTTTTTGTGTGTTCCTTGTAGGTTTGCTTTCTGATCTGTACATTTGAAGTACCAGCTACTTCTTCTAGTCTTTAGGAACTGGTTTTGACTAGGAGATTACTGGTCAAGGGTGCTCTTTTTGAGACAAGGTAGAAACCATCACCTTGGGAGCATATTCCAAGGCCAAAGGCAAGGCCCTCTGCACTTTCTTCCTTCTCTCTGGAGGAAGACCCTCAGTTCTATGCTTTTTTCTAATCATACAGAGTAGTGCCAGCTTCTTTTATTAGTTCTAACTGTTGCACAGGACCGAGTTCTGTTGCTCATTCAGGATCTAGTACAAGGGAAATGACCCTTCACTTCCTTCCCTCCCTCATGGATGAAAATCCTCAGTTCTGCCCCTGAGGGCAGAGAGCTTTAAGGATTTACCCCCCCCCATTTCCTTGTCCCTCGCTGTCTCAGGGGACCAAGCTCTGGAAGTGGTTCCTCACTCTCTAAGAAGTGATGTAGAAACCAGCCCTGTGGAGGGTTCCCTGAAAGGCCATGAGGTTGGGCAGCCAGGTGCATCTGCTAGTGTCACTTTGTGCCACACAGGAGAAACCATGGGCTGAAACCGTCTTTTGGGTATAGAGCGAAGCCAGTTTGGAGGAGATACTGACACGACTAAAGTGAAATTGTCTCTCTTTTTACTCATATAAATGCAACTGCTTTTAGTTTGTGATCCTTTCAGGGGCTTCTGCTTCTTAGATATATCCTGAATTTCTTTTCAAGGTATTTGGATTCCAATGTTGTTTTACTGGTATTTCTATGGAAGAATGAGAGCTAGAGTTTCTTATTGCACCATCTTTCTGAATTTACCCCATTATCATTTGTTTTTAAGACTTTACTTTTACCTGAAAAAATATGCCAATGCACTGGCCAGTAGGCATAATACTAAGATGTGCAATCTCATAACTTGGTATTTCTAACATGCCTGTGATTACTTTTGGCTTCTGTGTTGTTGGTTAGATTAGAGAACATCAGGTTATGTGCACTGAATAGTACTTACTACTTTGACAAAAGGACATATATTTCATTTTAATTGATTGAATAATATATTTTCAGTGTTGGATATTTACAATGACTTTCTAAAGATTTATACTATAATGTTATTAACAATGGACTTAGATAAGTCACTTAATTTATCTGGGACTCAGTTTTATCATCTGTAAAATGAACTAACTGTACTTAACATGATCTCTAGTTACTTTTTGCTCTAAAATTATATGATCTCATTTTTCACTTCAATTGAACAGATATTAATGAATGGAATGGAATACATACATAATCCAAGCCAATGAGGTGGAACCTGGGTGACTCCAGAGATGAATAATGTGATCTTTTCATGCAAATAGCTTGTGATTTAATGCATTCAAATTTGGATGTGTATTCTCTAACACATTCTAGCACCTTATGTTTGGCATTTCACTTATAAATTAGAGTGTGTGATTTATTTTCAAAGTGAAGTAAATAATTTCTTTGTCACTGTATCTCATCTCTAGATTTGGAGAACCAAAAATGGGTTTGAACCTATCTTTTCAGTCACATTATATGTTTGTTCCTCAGGTTCACCGTAAAGAATTTAGAAGATTCTAGAACTGTTATCTTATTCACCCATAAAATAGCCTAGTGCAAGTAAAAAAGGATTAGTATTTCCATTTTAGAGATTAGGAAAATGGATACTGAATTTTCTGTAGTTATATAATATGCCCATGAGTGAGAATAGGTGAAAATATGTAACCACACATCCAACTTTCCTTGGGTAGTACATTTTCTTTTAGTAAGTTCTACAGAGCCTGATTCCTAAATCATCTTCCACATCTGATGCTTCCTTATTCTTTATTCAAACAGCAATTTAGCCATTTATGATTTCAGACATATCAATGTGAAAAAAGTTGTAGTGGAAGAATTGAATGTGTACAGCAACAGATGTGCTATACAAGCTGTGACACATTGATTGAATCTTTCAGTCTTTATGTGAAAAAGAGTTGGGAATTTCTCCATCAAGCTAATCTAGAAACTTTTGACCATAGGCCCAGAAACCATATCAAATCCTTCCCTTTTGGTAGATGAGCACATCATTCTAAACATGGCACACTGGAAAGCAATGTGGCATGAATTCTTAGTATCACTAGAATTTTCTAAGCCTGCCTTTGAGAAAAGTCAGGATGAGAACAAGCGTACTCCTTTTTACAAATCTTAAAAGTTGTCCTTAGAAATAGACGCTTGTGTTTTTTTATCTAAATATTTCTAGATAGAAAAAAATATTCTTGTTTTGTCTCATGGTTTCCTTAGTCAAAAATTTAGCATCTGAAGCCTGGGAAAATGGGCTATACAGTTGAACATTTAAACAGATGCATACTGCACTAGTCTGTTTGGGGAAAGGTAGTCTCCTCCTTTTGGGAAACTGACATTAAAAGCATGATGCTTATGCCAGCCTTTAGGAGAGTTTGTGAAGGAAAGTTCAGGTGACTCTTACGTCTTATTACCTGATTATCAACCCACATGCCTCCCCTTTTATCCTGTATTCTTATGAAGAAATTGATTTAATAGATTCAAGATATTATTAAATACATTCTGCATTAATATTATATGTCCTCTTTGAATCCAAGTGGCAATACAATAGAATTTCATTTTATAAATAACACCTTTCAAGCTAACACCACAGGGCACAGTACAAAAGAATCAAAATAGAACACAAATGCTGTAATCAAATGCAGACCCCAGGAAAGCTGATTAAAAAGGCATGTTGCTTGTAAGAGCAGCCGACAGGGTGAGTATATTGGGTAATAACAGAAAAGCCAGCAGAACAGAAGGGCAACCTAAAATAAAATGGACTTGCCTGCCTGATTCACGTGGACTTACAATGTTCCTTTGTCATCTTCTCCTTTTGGACTTAAGAATGGCAAGGGAGAGGTGTATGTGTGTTGGAGGGGAGGACTAAACTTAAGGTCTTTAAGTTTATCCTCAGTGCTCACACATAACACAAACAGAAGGAAATCCTCAAGACCACGTGCAGCTGGCAGAGATGCCCACAATATGGTCGTGAGATAGTCAACAAGACTTGCTTTGTATAACAGCAATGGTTATTTGAAAACACAACTGTGAGGAAACAGGGAGGTCCCTCCCATAATAGTGAGAAGAGAAAAGATAGTACTGCTTATGACCGGGCACAGATAAAAACTGATGAGTGGTGAGACAGGTGTTCTGTGGTCTAGCCCCACAATAGTCTGCCCTGCATAGGACTCTCCTCACCTGATTGGTTTTTGTGTTCTCAAGTGCCACAACCACAACCCTTGTCTAATGTCAGAGGTTTGTGTTTTTAAATGCTACCTCTAATTATAGAATAAATGTTTCTGTCCCCTTCTTGCAGGAATCAGGCAAAAGTAGGGGAGGTGTTCTAGAATACACCTTGCCACCTATATGTAAAACTAATTATAGCAATGATCACCTTTACCATGTTAGTCATTTACTGATGCTTCTCTATTTAATATTCAGCATAAAACAATATAGTATGAGAGTCCTAGGAAGAAATCACCTCTACAAATGTACTGAATAGATGATATATTTTTCAGAAAAATAGTAACTTATGGCTAACAGCTGCCTCCACCCCTCCAAAAGAAAATGTCATGGGACAAGCAGATATGGATTCCAGAATCAATTAAAAAGAAAAAGGAGAGAGAGATGAAAAATGATAATTGAGGCGATTTTGACCTCTCTCAACGCTTTGGGTTGTTTTTAATGACTCTCCTGATTATCCACTTAGTTGAAATGCTGGACTGGGATCACTGATGCATAAATTTAGGTCAGTGGCTTAGTATTTCTGTACATCTTTTTCTTAAGTAAATTATAAACATTTAATTAAAACATATGTGAGCAGTACTAAGGGTAAAAGGTTATTGTAAAAATACTAGTGCTGTAACTTTTTAAAGATTCTTTTATAGGCTTTATTTACTAGCCTCTTATTTTTCTTAATTCTGATAGTATTTATTTAACTATGCAAAAAGAGTTGATTTACTAGTAAAGGTGAACAACAGTGTGATAAGTCAAGAAGTCTGGATTATAATCTCCAAAATTAGTTATTTTTTTTTAAAGTGTGTGAGCAAATAATGTATCAGTTACCAATAGATTGCCTCCAAGATCCAAATTTACTCTTCCTTACCTGCTTTGAAAAAAATGTATCTGGGTCCATAACATATTTTTCCTTTGCCAGCTATTATGAGGGTGTTTTGTCTTTAGAGGGTACAGAGAGATTAGAAAGAATGGGTTTCCCTTCCTGTTCCCTCCTTTGTCAGGCTCCTCCTTGGCATGGTTCTTCCAGAGCCTAGCTGCTGCAGGCACAAGCAGCTTCCCCAGCATCTAGTTCCCACAGCAAGCACACTGCCCTGGTGCCTAGGAGCTTCCCCAGTACACACCACACATAATACGTGCACACACACACACACACACAGGCACATGCACACATCACTCATACTATATCGTTTTATGCTCAATATTAAATAGAGAAGCATCAGTAAATGACTAACGTGGTAAAGGTGATCATTGCTATAATTAGTTAGGTGGTTTATAGCAGAGTGCTGCAGATGAGATCCCTCCCTGTTAGTAGCTTTCACTGGTACCTTAGAGTATAAATTTCCAGTAAGTTCTGCTTACCCAGCTCCCCAGCAACTGCCATTCAGTGAGTTATGGCTGTGTCTTGTCCAAAAATGTCGAGATCCCAGTCCAGGGGTAGATGAGACTTTTCCTTGTGTCCTACAAGGTCTAGATCTCAGTCTAAGAAGTGGAGAGAACTGCTCCTCAGGCATGCTATCTTGGCCCTCAAAGTTGTGGTCATATCTTATATTTGTTATCATATTACTTAAAGTGATCTTTACTTACGAGCTACTGTCCCATTATTTCAATCTCCTGTTAGTATCAATAATTCTTGAAGCTAAACTTTGTTGCAGTATGGTTCCTCTCTCTGATGGACCCCGACTGACACATACCCAAAGATTATTAAGATCATCTCTATTCTTTGAGCATAGGGAAAAGTAAATATGGTAAATCATCTTTTTATAAAACAGATTCATACTGGTACAATATACCTTATCTAGAACTGGATATTAGATGAACAAAAACTTTTGAGAATCTGCTGCTAGCTTGAAAATGGCAAACAATATGATGTTATATATTATTATAACTGTACATATACACTTAAAGATCAATTTTAAAATATACATACATATATGTGTATTTTTGCAGTTTTTTGGCCGGGGCTAGGTTTGAATCCACCACCTCT
Source organism: Arctocebus calabarensis (assembly GCA_963573935.1). Classification (NCBI taxonomy): domain Eukaryota; kingdom Metazoa; phylum Chordata; class Mammalia; order Primates; family Lorisidae; genus Arctocebus; species Arctocebus calabarensis. The sequence continues at coordinate 29,189 of CAUYON010160940.1, forward strand.
CCCATATGGGGCCGGTGCCCTACTCCTTTGAGCCACAGGCGCCACCCCAATTTTAAAATATTTTGTTTGCTTTCACTGAGATTTTTTTAAAATGTAAGCTATATTAAAGCAAACAACCAAAGTTTGGACTCAGTAACTTGTACTCAAGTTTGTTTATCTTGAAAAGATGTTAAAAAATAGTTAACAGTTTAATGTGAATTTGTACATTATTAATGCTAGGTTAATAATGATAGCCATCATTTATTAAAAGAACGTAGAAAGGTCTTCAGGACTATACATTAATTTATTGAATCTTCATAGCAGTAGAAATGGATAATATTTTTCTCCCTATTTTACAAATGGAAAAAGAGAGGATGGGGAAGTTTAAAACAGTTACATATCAATGGGAAGGTCAGGACAGTTTATTTTCTCATGTCCGTGCTTCCTCCACACAATTGGTTTGAGACTATAAGGAAGTGACCTAAGGTGGTCTCTGTAATTGATTTCAGAGCCAAAATTTGATGGTAGATCCACCTGTGAGCCCTGACTCTTAACCATTGCACTCTGCTCCCAGAACACTACCACTGAAGCAAATGGCAATTTACCTGTGAGAACAAACCCAGAATACTTGTTTTTGTTGCTTTTCATCAAAGATCCAGAGAAAGAAATTCTGAAGTATCCCAAGGATGTATAGCATGCACTGAGATATTTTGAGGCCAGCCAACCTATTACTTTTACATAACAAAATATGGACAATCTAAATGAACACTGGTGATCCAATCCCCAGAACCAAAGTGTTAACAGTGTATCAGAAGCCCAGCAGCCTTTCGTCAGAGCTGAATTGAAGGCAGATGAAATATTAACAGCAGTTCTAGCAGCACAAAATGAAATATGAGATCCTGTATCAGAAATTATTAGTAACCTGTTAAAAGAAATGCTGAAAAATGGCAAATACCAAATTAAAACTGGGAAACAGAGCCCAAATGGGAAATTTCAAAAAGTTTGGAGGAAAATAAATGACAGATTGTCCTCTTGGCTCTTATTACTATGCCATCCTAAATCCTGCTTGGCAATGGATGGTGGAGGTGGAATAAGATCTCCATCACGGCCAGTGCTGGTCCTCAGATTTGTAGTCCTAAGTGTCTGTGATGGTGTCTGGAAATGATTGGAAAAGTAGCTGGAAGTTGGTAACAGTTTAGTTTTATCTAAATTGAAGAGTCTGGAGACTCTTACTATGAATGGCTTCCTCTCACTTGTCAATTGGCCCCTTTGCTCCACTTTTGGATGGCTGGCTTCCGCCATACCCAGCTATGCTAAATGTTCTATGTGGGAAAGTTATTCTCCTTAAATGCCTTCAAATTTAAAGTATCTATTTGGGTAGCTTAGTGTTTATGACTCAAAATATCTAGCATCAAAAAAAAGAAAGATTACAAACAAAATACCAAGTAGTAAATGAAGGAGATATTTTTCCATTAGTAACTGAGAGCAGAGAAATTACTGTAAGCAGAGTTGCTGAGTAGTTAATGCCAGGGGGCGGCGGGGCGGGGGGGGGAGCTATAGAACCATAGAATCTTAGTGTTGGCAGAGACTATGAAGTTCATACCGTCCTACCCTGTCATTTTTCAATGAAGAGACTGAGACATGGGGAGTTAAGGGACTTGACTTGCCCAAGACACATAGTTGTTTACTGACAGTCAGGCCAAAAACATTTCCCAACTCCCTGTCCAGAACTCTACAGTTCAGCATGCTATTGCCATTCTCTGCTGAAAATTAACACTAACTCGGCCTGGAGTATAGAAGAATTCAGTGTCTGTGGGGAGGATGAATTTAGAGATGGAAATCAGTCTGGGAATAGGAAAGAGGAAATGGATGATTCTTTGTTGTGACTCGTTGGTCAGACATTTTTTTTTGTCAGTTTAATCCCCTGCTTCTTCCCACAAAAGAAAGAAAAATAATTTGGTTGTAATACCTCAGGGTTCACATATATATGGGGAGGTTTGAATTACTTGGAGCATTCTCCACGTGCAGGTTATCTCCAAGTGGTTTGTGGGTGGCATGGCGTTGATCCTAGTTATTTACATGACGCTGGCTTTCTTTTTCTAGCAATGAAATGTGTTCCAGAATCCTAGTGGGGAAATCCTCTCCATGAGACAGTCCGAACTGGAGATTAGAAATAGGTTTAAGATGTAAGAATTATCTACTATTAATCTTGTGTTCCTTAACTTCATGGAGAACATGGGCTATATGTGGGACTTTTAATCAGGCTCATAAATTAGGTGAAGTGTTTTTGTTTGTTTTTTTGTTTGTTTGTTTGTTTTATTTAGAAGCACAGAGTAATTTGAAGTAAACTAGTAGCAAAGATAGAAAGATGCCAATAGGATGCCCTGAGAAATAGGTGTATGGGTCTTTTAGTCTAGACAAATATTTTTTCAGAATAGAGGAACCAGAAATGAGACAATATGATGAAAACTGCAGATGGAATGCTTTGCATGAAAAGTGATTCTACACAAGAGAGGGCTCCAGAGTGAGTAGGAGTGGAGTTGGAAAGGAGTTGGTAACTGAAATCAGAGAAGATAATTCTTGACCAGGTCTCATAAAATATTCCCTGCCACAACCACTGTTCTATGAAAAGATTGAGCCAAGAGGCCTGAATAAACTAACCTTAAGTTCAGAGTTGCCATTATTGTGGGAGGCACGGGGAGAGCATATCCGGATTTGTGTTGCACAGTAATCACTGCTGGGTGTCAGCATTCATCAGCCAGATGGTCAGACCCACAATTAATCAATTAGGCTGGGATGATCAAGTGGACTAAGTTTTCCCCTTTGGTAAAAAACCGTCATCATGCGGTTAAGGCCAATAGTACTTTTATCCTGTTGCTTTTGGAGAAGCTTCTAAAAATTCCTCGTTTCTTTTTTAGTTCTCTAGTTACTGGACACTGTTAGGCTCCAAGTTGCTTTGACAACATAGATACCTCAAATCAAGGTTTTCACATAATAGATTTTCAACATCCTCTGTTCAAATATAATGATTAACATACCCAGGCAGAAATAAGTGTAAGCTTTTTAAAGCAACGTTGTGAGAAGTGTTACTGAACTGATTTTATTGATTCTACTCAGTCCAATGTAAGAACACTGGAAGGGATTCCTTCACTGGGTATTTATAAAGATGATATGGTAAATAATAATAATAGCAATTTCTTGCGTTCACTGCATAACAGATACTGATATGATAAGAATTGACAAATATTGATTCATACCTTACAGTAATTCACTGGGGATGATAGTATTACTTCCATCTCAAAGAGAAGAAAACTGAGTCTAAAGGTTTGATTGCCCAGGGTTAAATACTTAAAAAATGTGTTGAAGAACACAGTAAGTAAAGCAAGCACACAGCCCTCAGAATGGGACAGGATATTTGCAGGTTCTGCTTCTGACAAAGGTTTGATAACCAGAATCCACAGAGAACTCAAACTTATTAATAAGA
>CAUYON010160944.1:0-25109 GCA_963573935.1 Arctocebus calabarensis
GGTTACTGTCCGGGGAAAATCACTTAGCAGAGATGGCCTTCCAAGTGGTTTTAAAATTTTATCCTTCTATTGAAGTTTTTAGGTCAATTATGTATGTTGACTAAATTTATGAATAAACTTGTTTATCCAACTAAGTGTCAAAAACCTAAAAAAAAAAATCCTGACATTTCCAAGATCTCCACATTCAGGTTCCAAACAATTCATTTTTATTGGTGTTTTGTCATAATTTTTGAAAAGTCCTAACCTTCCAAAAACTTTTAAGTACAGAAGAAACCTCCCCTCACTGAAGGTTATTTTTTTTCTTTTGAGACAGAGTCTCAAGCTGTTGACCAGGGTAGAGTGCCATTACATCATAGCTCATAGCAACCTCCAACTCTTGGGCTTAAGCAATTCTCTTGCCTCAGCCTCCCAAGTAGCTGGGATTACAGGTGCCCGCCACAACACCCAGCTATTTTGGGGTTGTAGTTGTCATTGTTGTTTGGTGGGCCTGGGCTGGATCTGACCCCACCAGTTACAATGTATGTGGCTGGCACCTTAGCCGCTTCAGTTACAGGCACTGAGGCACTTAACTATTTTTGAAAGTAAGTTTCAGACATAACACTCTACTATGCACAAATATTGCAGCATGTATGTACTGATGTATAGTGTGCAAGTAACCACAATAAATCATCTAATCAACATTTATACGTGACTATCTTCTAATTTATTCTCAGATTCCATTTGAGTTTTGGCAAAAGTCTCAGTAATGCCCTTTAGCAACAGGGCTGAGTTCAGAATTATGTATTACTTTACTAAAGATTAGACTAACGTCTGTATATTTGGCAGGAATATCACTAAAGTGATACTGTGTTTTCAAGGTACCCTGTTAGGTGGCACATGATTTTTAAATATCCCATTATTATTAATATTGAATTGATTATTTCATTAAGGTATGTCTGCCAAGGTTCCTCAAGTGAAAAGCTACCTTTTTTCCATTGTAATTGATAAGCATTTTGTAGGAGGCTGCTTGAGACTGGGTAAAAATCTTGTTTCTTGCAAAACTTTCAATTTATTTATATATTAGCATAGACTTGTAGTTTCCTATTTTATTCAAAGGATTATAAATCCATTATAACCATTATCTATTTTATTATTCAAAATGTACAAGATTTGGGCAGTGGGAGTCTGTTCAAGCTGGTTTCTATGACATTCTGACAAGTCATCATCATTGTTTGAGCACATCCTTACTTTATGGCATAACAAGACATTCCAGGCTCATCTTGTACTCTTCCTAGAATCAGTCATTTCTCCAAGGAGCATGTGGAGAATGGTATGCTAAAACCAAGATCTGGACACTGAGGATGAATAAACTATATGGAGCTCATAATTCTGCACTCATGTATCAAAAATCATAAAGAGAAGAAACACTGGTACTGGGGTTTTGCTATTCATTCTCTTAGTGAATCAAGCTGACAGAATATATGTATACATATACAGCCACACACAATACACATTTATATCTGTATTTGTTTTTCTCACTGTATATATTGAAAAGTATGAGTTCATACTGTATCTCCAAAACAACAAGATTCATTCTAGTTTTCTACCTTCCTGTATTTGTAATTTCTGCTCTAGAAGTTGAGAAATGAACCTTTTATCTGTAATGTTTACTTATTTGACCAATTCCCCTGTGTACCATCAATTTCCATTTGCTGCTGCATCCTCCACTCTTCTGTCTTGATGTGTTCCTGCACAACAGTAGCTCTTATCGCCCTCCTCCCTTTTTCTGTGAGTACTGGCTTCCAAAGAGAATATTACACAAAACCAAGCAGGACTGTAGCTATACCCTTTCTCCTTCAAGCTATTAATCATGCAAATTATGCCTCTGGTTTGTGCATCTTCCCTTTATGATATTCAAGTTTGATATGTTCCTCAATCAAGAATTCCTAAATATTTGCCTGGCTTTTCCCAGAACCAATCTAATCTTCCTTTTCCAACCTACTGACTGCACACCCTGCAAATTAAGGGAGGCATGCCTAGGTTAACTGATCCCTTACACTTGAGGGCAGAAATGTAAAGTTCATATAGTTTAATGGGAGAAAAATGATGGCTCTTTCCTCAGTATAAATTTTTCTGCTCCTTCTAGAATTCTTTTTTTTTTTTTTGCAGTTTGTGGCCAGGGCCAGGTTTGAACCCGCAACCTCTGGCTGATGGGGCTGGCATCCTACTCACTGAGCCACAGGTGCCGCCCTTTTCTGCTCCTTCTTTTTTTTTTTTTTTTATTGTTGGGGATTCATTGAGGGTACAAGAAACCATGTTACACTGGTTGCATTTGTTAGGAAAAGACCCTCTTACAATCGTGTTTTGCCCCCAAAAGGTGTGGCACACACCAAGACCCCTTCTAATGAAATAATTTTTAACTAAATAATAGGAGAAAAGAGAGTAGGAAATAGTTAATGCCAGTTTTTACCACTTTCGTTTAAGAGTATTTGATATCTTTTTACTGCATGTGGAGATAATCCACCAATTTCTGGGGCCACAGTTAAGAAAACTATAAGCAAACTAAAACTTGTTTGCTGACAGTGACCAAGATATCAAAGACATTTGAAATCATGGGATTTGACTACTAGTAGAAATATTTTTGGAGAAAAAAGGTGATAGTTTGATTTAAATACCCAAAAGGCTGCCAAAGTTTGGTGTGACCCCCCAAAACACATCCAGGGCCAAAGTGGAAAAATTCTAGGGAGACAGTAATAAGTACCTGATAGAGAGTAAGCACTACATTATTATAGATGTCCAAAGACAGGTTGGACAAAACCTTGACAGACATGTAAAGGTAAGCAAAAGAGTCAAAAGTTGAATACTGGACTTGGAGTCAGAAGTCATACTATAGTGGCTAAAAACAGTAGGCTATAGAATCAGATGGACTTGAGTTGCAATGTAAATTGTTCAATTCTGTGCAAATGAGTTAGCTCAAACTCAGTTTTCTCAAATACAGAATTAAAACAGCATCTGTCTTATAGTAAATTGCTGTATTAACTATGTGTACTAATACACACAAAGATTTAGCCTGGTATCTGTATCAAATAAATGCTTAACAAATTCTATCTATAGCACACTTTGTAATCAGCAGGCTCTAAGTCATGAAAGGCTTTATTATTGGGCATTGGCTCCATGAATGCAGGAACTTTATCAATCTTGTTCCCTTTGTTTTCCTAGTCCTTAACATAATGTCTGGCATTCAGCATATGATCTATAAATATCTGTTGAATAAAAGATTAAAATACTAAAGGGTTGTTGGATTATAAACCTTTTAAAGTCCTTTCCAATCCTGATAATCTATGACCCAGCCCTAGATTAAAGTATAAAAGAATACACTTAAATTAATATCCATAATTCCTGGCAACCCTCTCTCTGGTTCATTTAGAATGATCAAGCGTGAATACCTGTTGCAGACCTAACACATTTACCTACCACCGAGTTGGTGAAACAAGACAAATTTATTGTATGGTCTATATAACATTACAGTAAACTCTATGAAGGCAGGATCAGCATGTTTTCCTCAGTACTGTTTTCTCTGCACATATCACTGTTAATTGATTAAAAATTTTTTTTCTTAAAGTTGAAAAAGAGCTTGTAGGCAAAGACTGTGTGTTTTGCTTCACAGAAGAGGCAGATAAAAGCTTGGTTTACGAGTAGGAAAAAAGAGATGCTGAAGGGAACAACTATTCCAAGAGTAAAAGAGACCAGTAAAAGCAGTTAAAAAAGAGGAAATGAACAGGGTATGTCAATGGACTTGTCTAAAACAAAGATGATAAGTTAGGATCTAGCAGAAAAATTGCATTGTGTATGTTCAACATATATCCATTAGAACCCAATGTATATATAAGGCACTGGGTTCTCTCCAAACCCAGGTATTGGGGAGAAGATAATGAACAATGTTATATGTATCAAACATATCTAAAGCAGCATATTTCCTGAAGAACCTGGAGGCTAGGAAGTCTGTGATTAAGACACGAGAAGGTTCACAGTGTATGGTGAGGGCCTGGTCCCTGGTTCACACATGGCTTTCTGCTTCATCCTCAAATGATGAAAGGGGGCAAGAAAGCTCTTTAGCGTCTCTTTGTTTAAGGATAGTGATACCATTCATGAAGGTTGTGCCCCTATAACCCAATCACCTCCTAACAACTCACTTCCAAATACCAGTACACTGGGCTTCAACATATGAATTATGGAGAAACACAAATATTCATTCTATAACAATAATATCAAGTTAAAAAAAGCATAATTTTGGCTCGGCGCCTATAACTCAGTGGCTAGGGTCCTAACCACATATACCAGAGCTGGCAGGATGGAACCCAGCCTGGGCCTGCCAAACAACAATGACAACTACAACCAAAAATAGCTGGGTGTTGTGGCGGGCATCTATAGTCCCAGTTACTTGGGAGGCTGAGGCAAGAGAATCGCTGAAGCCCAAGAGTTTGAGACACAATGGTCCTCTACCCAGGGTGGCAGCTTGAGACTGTCTCAAAAACAAACAAACAAACAAAAAAAAAAAACCCCGAAAGGCGGAATTTCAAGACTGCATAAAATGTGCTCTCATTTGCTCCTCAATTTACAATGGGGTTGTGCCTTGATCAACTCACTGTAAACTGAAAATAGTGTAAGTTGAAAATGCATTTGCTATATCTGATAGACCCATTATAAACTCAAAAAAATCTTAAGCTGAAGTGTATTTACTTCAATAAAGCAACAGTAAAGTTGAAAGTTACTGTCAGTACTAGATAAACTAATCCTCCAGATTAACCAGTGCCCTAACTTTCCATTCATTCCCTCTGGAAAACACAGTAAATGATCCCTAGAGCATACTGAATGCTCATGGCTACTAAACTGCTCTCTTAGTTCCCTCACATCTCTACTCCCACCAGTTGAAAAGCATGCAATTCCTTCAAAAATATTTAGGTTTTACTTTATCTTTGTACATTATATTTCTTGATTAAACTACAATTATGGCAGGCGTGGTGACTCATGCCTGTAATGCTAGCTCTCTGGAAGGCCAAGCAGAAGATCACTTGAATCCAGGCTAGAAAGAGTGAGACCATCTCCACTAAATATAGGAAAAAAAATCAGCTGGCGTGCACCTATAGTTCCAGCTACTTGGGAAACTAGGGCAGGAGGATCGTTTGAGCCCAGGAGTTTGAGGCTGCAGTGAGCTGTGATGATGATGCCACTGTACTCTACCCAGGTAACAGAGGAAGACTGTCTCAAAGACAAACAAAAAATCCAAAATACAAAAGCTGCCATTGTAATCCATTTGCAATTTACAATTGAAAATCAAGCTGGTGTGGATTAAGCAAGAAAGGTAATGCAGAACCAAATTAACTTGTCCTATCTCCTAATGGCAGGCTATTAGTTCTACTTCAAAAGACTGAATGATTAAACACATATTTATATGTTTTCCCCCACCTTAACAAACTATGTATACGTAACTGTGGTAACATATACATAATATTAATTACCATAAGCATTTTTAGGTCTTAAGTACATTAACACTATTGTGCAACCGATCTCCACAACTCTTTTCATCTTGCAAATCAAAACACTATACCCATTAAACAGCTCTCTAATCTTCCCTCTCCTCAAGCCTTAGTGACTACCATTCAAATTTCTGTCTGTATGAATATATAGGACTGGCTCATATCTAGGTACTTCGTATAAGTGGAATTGTAGAGTATTTATCTTTTTATGACTTTTTTTTTTTTTTTTTGCAGGTTGTTTTTTTTTTGGGGGGGGCCAGGGCTGGGTTTGAACCTGCCACCGCCGGTATATAGGGCCAGCGCCCTACTCCTTTGAGCTATAGGCGCTGCCCGATGACTGGTTTATTTAACTAGAATACTCATTCACTTAGGATATTATTCAAGATTCATCCATGTTATAGCATGTGTTAGAATTTCCCTTCTTTTTAAAGCTTAATAATAACTGATTTTGTTTATCCATCTATCCATCAATGGATACTTGGTTGTTTCCAAGTTTTGGCTAATTGTGAACAATGTTGATATTAAACGTGGATGTACTAATGTCTCTTCAAGATCCTACTTTCGATTTTTTTGGGTAAATGCCCAGAAGTGAAATTGTTGGATCATATGGTAATTCTATGTTTAATTCTTTGAGGAATAAACTTCTTAAATTAAATGACAAAATACTTCTTGTATTCTTGTGGACAAGAAGGCTTCTCTTTTAACCCACATCTTAACACTGATTGTGACTGATATTTGTTAATGAATGTTGCTTATTCTCTCCCTTTTGGCTTACTGTAATTTCCAGATTTGCTATAGTGAGATTCTGACACTTAAATAATGAAATCATATATAAGCTCTTTTGCTGGTATTACTTTTTTTCTTGTGTATTACAGCAAATGCTTGACTATTCTCAGCCCCTCAACATTAGGACAAATATAGTTTCTCCATGAAATAGGCCAAATCTGTAACACACTAACTATTTTTGTGTTTTAAGAAGCAAACATTAGAGATTTTAGTTATCTGCAAATAAAGATGATGGCTGGGCACATGGAATATTTCCCTGGTGGTTTAGATCAGGAGGAAAGGATATTAGAAGAGGGTTTGCTACAAAGACAGAAGTGGAGGAAAGGGGAGAAAGAGAGAGAGGAAGACAGAGGAAGACTGAGAGAGACTAATTTTTAGGTGTCTGCAACAGTATAAACATGATCTTAGCTAGAAGACTTTGAGCTCACGGTCCTTTCTGAAACTGATATGTAGATAAAGCTTACTCTGAGTTCAAGTTCTCAAATTGAAATGAGGTAAATAATCTCAGCTTTTGGTTAATGTAATCATAAATTCACTAACTTAAAACTTGCTTAATTTTAGAAATATTAGCTATAATATTCTAAACCTAAAATTTTGATCATTTAGTAACAGTAGAACTCTTAGTAATGTAATGCATTAGCCAGTGGCTTATGCCTGAAAAAGAGGCTATTTAATGTCCTATAATTTGTTTATCGCTAACCACTATGCTTAGTCACTTGATTTTATCTATTAACTCTATAAATACAGTTATGCTTCTTCTCATCGAACTTCTTATTGCCTGTTCTCTTATCTCAATCATTTCCCACTTAACCCTTCTAAGAATAAGTTCTTTCCAAAATAAATAGCTACCCTTTTCCTAGAATTGGCTTTTAATATGGCTTAAAAATTAATATATATGAATAACTTCACAAAGCTTTACAATTTTCATATGATTATAAAATAGAACTAATTATTTATGTGGTACTTGTCTGAAGTAGCAACAAGCAGTTGCCTGATTTTCCACAGGAGGCAGCAGACTTCCCAAGCAATCCCTCTTGCGCTGACATCCAGAGGGTTTTATAAGCCAGGAATGGTTAACAAAGTGTAAGAGAAGCTTTTAAGATAAGGCTCAATCCAAGCTTAAGAACAGATTCTTCTAACATTTGATTTAAACACCAAAAAAGTCAGTTATAGCTGTAGAGAAAGTATTAAAGAAAAAACCCCACAAAAAACAGAAGTCCTCAATAATGTTTGTCATTTTACACATGAACAAAGTTCCAGCTCATGAAATACTTAGCCATCTAGTGATATTAACAAGTAAAAGAAAAATGAAAAAAAACTGGAAAGTTGTATCTTTTCCCTATCTTTGTTCTCTTTGATGGCTTGCTACAAAGGGGAGAATCGGCTAAAGCACAGGCTGCTAAAAAAAGAAAAAGTAGAACTGTGGTGATTTTTTTTTCTTTGCAGTTTTTGGCTGGAGCTGGTTTGAACCTGCCACCTCTAGTATATGGGGCTTGCGCCCTACTCCTTGAGCCACAGGCGCTGCCCAGAACTGCGGTGATTTTTTTAGTTTTTAGAAATGAGGTCTCACTCTGTCACCCAGACTTGAGTGCAAATGGTGTGATCATAGCTCACTACAGCCCCAAACTCCTAGGCTCAAGTGATTCATTGTTCTAGCCTCCTGAAGAACTAGGACAATAGGTATATGCCACCATGCCTGACTAATTTTTAAATTTTTTGCAGAGAAGGGTCCTATGTGGCCCAGGCTGCTCTTTGAGTCTTGGGCTCAAGTGGTCCTCCCCCCATAGCCTCCCAAAGATGCTAAGATTATAGGCCTGTGCCACTGTGCCCAGCTGGTAGTCTTTAAATCAAGTCTTCTTTTTGATGGAAAGCATCATCAGAATGATAACCTCTGCCAGTAAATTTCTGCAAATTATTACACTCTATAATTTAAACAAATCTAGACAGTAGCTGCAGAGATGCTGTATTACAGAAGCAATGCTATCATCACTGAACATTAATGGTTAAAATGTATAAATTCTGTAACTGTTCCCATGTTCTCAGTTCAGAAATATTTTTAGAAATACTTTCAGGCATGCAATTTAGATTAGCAACTTACAACTTTTTTGTATTAGTATTAGATTATTTTTCAAGCTCTCTATACCTAAACGCCAAACTTTCACCAAAGAGACAAAGAACATTATTTCATTATTCATTAGTGTGTCCATATACATTTTATATTATTAAAGTATTATGAAAATGAGCTTTATTTATGCTAAGTTTCACAATATTTCAGAAAACACCTACTATAAAATGGAGAAAGGGGGACCTTTATTCTTAAAATAATTATTTGATGTCTCTAAAAATTTTATTGTTTCTTTGAGGGTAAGTTCCTATTTTTTTCTCTACATATTAGTCTGAGATAATACACTAGAAACTGGTACCTATTTTTTATACTTCAGAATACAGAGAAATATCTATTCATCTGTTAAAAGCTATGACTTAATAAAGCCATGAGTAGACATTCTTTTTTATGTAGAGACAGAGTCTTACTTTCTCACCCTCAGCAGAGTGCCATGGCATCACACAGCTCACAGCAACCTCCAACTTCTGGGCTTAGGCGATTCTCTTGCTTCAGCCTCCTGAGTTGCTGGGACTACAGACGCCTGCCACAATCCTCAGCTATTTTTCTGTTTTGCAGTTCGTCCAAAGCCGGGTTTGAACCCTCCACGTTTGGTATATGGGGCCAGTGCCCTACTCGATAAGCCACAGACGCCACCCCTGAGTAGACATTCTTTTTATGTTCAAATTCTCAATCCATGGTTCTAGTAGACTGCTGTGACTTCATAAGAGCCAAAAAGAGAAAATGACTCTGAAGAAAAAAAAAAAGCATGACATTCCACATGACCTCCTAGCCTAGGCTTCTTCCCACTTCAAGTGTTTTTTTGACACAACAAAGATGGTTAAAAAGATTGACCTCTGACTTCTGTGTATGTCCCAGGTACTCAAAATAAACTTTCAAAGGTGGCAGCAATTAAAGCTAGAGTTTAAAAGGTGCAAAAGCCAGACATTTTAATCTACTATACTCAGGTAAAGTACATTGCCTAAAATGTATCAGCAAGGAGATTCTAGGTCAATATTACAGATCAATGATTTTATTTAGGTAGAAGCTATAGAACTCTAAATAATTTGATCACTTCACTTATATATTTCACCTAAACAGAGTAGGAAATAAACAAAGATCTAAATTATTTCAAAAGAAAATGAAAACCAAGCAAGCTGTTTCATGAAGAAAATATCAGAGATTTTCTCCCTCTAACTAAGCTAAAACAGACATTAGTTCTTAACAATAACAATGTATTTAGGGATTCTATAGGTAACTGGTCTTTGGTAACACTGACCATTTTGCCAAAGTGGCTTTTCGTTTTCCTATTCTCACCAGATAAATTAAAAGTAACTTTCATAGGGATACATTTAAAACCAAAAGGCCAGCAGTTAGCAATTTTATTGTTTCACAAAAGAACAAACTACCATCTACCACATGTAACATATTGCAGCTTAAAAACTGGATATAATTCTAAAAAGTTTCTACCTTATATCTCACAAATCCAATTCCTTTCAGGAAAGAATACTATTTAAGAAGCATTACCAGAATAATTCCAAAAATGTCACTGCTTGATCCTTCTTGAGTACAAACCTGAAACACTTGGATATAAGAAGGTTGAAACAAACAATTTCCTAATCCTAAGAGAGGAAAATTCATTTTAGATACTATTCTAAAAATAATAAATAATATAAGCAATATAAACCAAGACTTTAAAGTAATGTATTAAAGTCTCTCTTATAGTATTTTACAAAAAAAGAAAATTTTCACAGAATCATATTTTTCTTCTTTTGAACAATCTTCCCTTCTTTGTTTACTTTTTTTATATTTTGCTTCTTTTTCCAATTACAGGAAGGAAATAAAAAGAAATGTAACTCTTTTATGTAAAGTAAATCCATCTGGATGTTTGCTGCATCCCATACTATAAACCTGTGATCCCCAACCAGAATGAGTTATAGTAAAGCTGCAGGCAAAATTGTCTCCATATACCACAATCCATTATCCCTGTCAAGTTAATGTTCCATGTTGAGCCATATGGCACGGGTACACATTCAACAAAGGAAATTCCTTAAACTTGTTATAATCAGCACTTGCAGTCATCCAAAAAACTGACATAAACAGCTTTATTGTGTTTAGCGCATTTCAGTTAATATCCATGACAAAACAGGAAACAGTACAGGAAAAGAAGGAGGAATGTGGGGGTACAGAGTTATTAAAGAAAAAAAGCACTCAAACTGTACATTTTATAATTAGGGGTGTTTGTATGTGTTTTTCCCCAAGCAAGTGATTTTCAATTACAGTAAGCTCTCAGCCTCTTGACAGTGATCCACTGGACTAGGTTTAAGAGGGAAAAAAAATTTAATGACATCAATTTTCCATGGTATGAGCAAACCTAAACCTTGAAGTCTTAATAGTATCTGATTCATATAAAGAAGTTCTGGCAACATAATGAATGATTGGAATTTTCATGTTTGTTTTCTTTCTACAGTTGTCTCATAATCACTAAAACCTAATGGTGCTTCATTTAAAAATAAGGCAATTTAAATAAAGTATTTTTATATGCATTAAGTGTAGGTCACAGATGAATCAGGGCTCCCAGAAGCCTTTGGTACCTGGCACAGCCCAGCACATCAAACTCCAGTCAAGGTACAAGTAGAGCAGAACTTCATTTCAGCCCCCACAGTGACAACAATAAAACGCTGAGAAAACACACTATCAAATACTGAACTCAGCATCAATTTCTGTTAATTACAGCCTTGTCAGCAACGTGATTATTCAAACAACTCATGCAAATGTTAATGAGGCCTTATTTGCATATTTATTTTTTCCTTTGTTGAAATGTCATTGATTATTACATTCTACTATGATGAATGTGGCTGATGATGTGCTCTGATATGTAATTAGTCATTAGGTGGAATGAATAGATCAATTATGAAAAAGTACTAAGATTAAGAAATATCAAACAAGACCTCCCAATATAACTATAGAATCTTTTTTAAAAAGAACCTAATAAATAATTTCATGACATTTAAACTGCAACATCAGTAGTTTTCAATAAATAAACCACTACTTTTGTGAGGTTAAATAAAAGCTGAAAATACATCAGTACTTTGATAATCCAATTATGATCATAGAAACTATCTTTAAAAAAACTGCAAACTACCTCAAATGGCATGTTAGAACAGCAGACAGCAAAAATGAATATATTTTGCTTTAAATTTTGCCCAAATCATAAATATAGAAAGTATGTTTTAATCTAGTATGAAGAGTGGAAATAGGTAAAAAGAGGAAGGCATATAACATCAAGAGAGAAGGGGTAGTAAACTGACAGAGAATGACTACCTTTTCAAAAACAAGGTGAGCCAAACACAAACTCCTTCAAATCCCAATTTGTTCTTAGAAGAAAAGGATTATTTAGCCTTTGAAAGTGTTTGCTGTAACTATCCAGCCAGCACTTGCTATTCACAGATGAAAAAAAAAAAACACTACATTACTGCAGACCAGATGGGAACATTCCACATGACCAAACCAATCAATCACCTCGGTGGGGCGCAGGTGCAGCACAGCCGTGTAGCAACACACCATTTCACAGTCTATCGGGCACAAACACATGGCCACCAATCAATGGCACCCTGAGGACCTCGGAGGGGGTAGGCTCTCTGGAGTCTTACTGGTCCATGCCTGATGACTTCATAATCACACATCATTTCATTCACTAGAGGATACAAACTAGCATTCTAATAACCTTCTACTGCAAATGGTCATGTTGTGCATATTAATACAGTGCTGTTTGGAGTGAAGCAACTGACTTTACATGGCAGGCTAGGCAATCCATGCAGGGCTGAAACAACCTGAAGCTACAAACTTCTTCCTATTTGAAGATGGTTACTCTGTTCAGGCTGAGATCAACAGTAACATGATTCACTCAGCCACATCGAAGTTGGCATGTAAGGCTTGTATCTTACACAAAGCAACTGTTAAACAATAGAATGCTTAAAGACATAAAGGACAAAGGAGAATGAAAATAAAAATGGTAGTTGTTCATCTTGTATGAAGGATAAAAAGGCTATGCATTCTTCTAAAATAACCTCACCAAAATTGAACTGCACGTGAAAATCGGGTGGCCATGATAAAACATGATACACTCGTTTTGTTTCCCTCACAATTTTTCAGTGCTAGAAGGGTGACTCTGTACAGTACATAATTATAGAAGAAGATATATAGAACAATTTATAGTGGCAAACCTTGCTGTAATTCCACAAAGGCACAATTCCATGCATGCTCTGCTAGGTAGCTTCCAGAGAGCCTGTTGACTCCTTTTACTTAGTGGATTGTAGGCAGGGATATCCTGGATAACTAACTATTTTGAATGAATGATTCACTATATTTCATATACAGATGATTCAATTAAGAAAGAAAAAAACAGGTAAAATATGCTTCTTCTTAAAAAAAGCAAATGAGTCAATTCAAATCCTGATGGAACAAGGCCAGATGTACAACTGTTTTTAAAAGCAAGGTTTCTTTGATAATTCAGAGGGTAATTTGGAAACTTATTGGTTCTCAGATCCCATTAGGAACATGAATCTCCACAGCTAGAGTTCATGTGGGAACCAGTGGAAGACCTGCTGCACAGTCTAAACTGACCCTCTGACACTGTAAAAGTTGACTTGAGTAAGGAATTTTCGATGCCATAAAGACAAACATAAGGAGAATCTAAGTTTTTACATTACATATTTGGGTTTACTTATAGACATGAATACCATAATTTACACATATGAAGCTAATGGTGATTATATATTCTATGGTCTAAAGTAAAAAATGTATACAATCGATGAAAACATACCTACTATAAGAGATTCCCTTTGGGAAAGAAATCTAGCAATTAATCAAAGGAGGATATTACTATTATTCTAAAAAGAGATACCTGGCAAGATAAAATCACTAGTGGCTTATTACAAAACATTTACTTTAAAAAACATATCTAACTTATTTCTAAGTATCTCAGACTAGAAAAGAATACAAGATTCAAGTAAGAAGACTTGGCTTTTACTTCCAATAATTAATACTTAAACTGAAGTTGTGTAGCCTTTATCAGCTCAGATAATCCCAATGACTTCAATTTACTAATCCATAAAATGATGAGATTAGAGAAGACCTTGAAGTTTCCTCATTTATGATCTCCCTTTCTGGCTTGACATAGCTACTCAAAACTCTGTCCAGTAGACAATTACATTAGGACGAATAGAGATCAGGTGTGCCAGTTCAGAAACTGAAGCAAGGAAGGCACAGTAAGAGTTGCTCACTGCTATAAGGATAAGCAGCCATTTTAAATGGATAATGTGAGGTTGGTCATATGAGGCTTACAATAGACAACAATTCCTCTGGTTTGCAGAAGTATGAGTAAATAAAAATTGTAGGATCTGAGTTGAAGTTTGCTTCCCAAATAGAATAAAAATACCATTTTTAAAACGGTATCATATTACCCACCACCTAAATAATTTAAAAAGCAGCACAAAAATTCACACAGAGGCAGACCTTTCCATGCTCCACTAGAGCTAAAGATGTTATGGTTTATACCCTCTTAACAGAAAAGGAAAAACACAAGTGGAAGAGTGGTAACTGGTCTTATCGAATCAGTAGGCCAAACTGAGCAGTATTCCAAGCTGTTCACTTAGGATATGCCTTGTGGTTAACAGGCATTTAAAAAGAAAAGAAAATTCTTTTTCTTTTGATACCAAATTCAATCCTAAGCAAAAGCACCCAAGTTTGAATCTTTTCCCCTTAAGAAACAGGAAGTGTACTATTAAAAACATGCCTGACAATAACCTTTGAAAAGTAGACAATGAAACTTTCACTTTTTAACTATCATGAATAGAAAATATAGGAAGGCAATACAGGAAGAAATTAGGAGAGGTGCTCTGTAGTAAAAAAGAATTCAGTTTAAATCCCACTTCCTAACTAGTCTCGTGATTTTGGACTAGTTACCTAAACTTCCTAAACTTAAATTTATCAATTTAACTATTTAGATTAATATTGCTCATCAAGAACACAAATAATAATTCAGGGACTACTTCACAGCTTAGGAGTTGTTGTAAAGATATGAACTATGTGCGTAGTGCTTAGCAATATACCCAACACAGCAAGTAATAAATTTTTCATTATCATTTGATATTAATAAAACACTAACATGAAAGTACCCAAATCAGAAGGATATCTTTAATGCTCTAGTCTCAGTTCATGAGCAGTACTGATCCTAACCCTGTTGTTTAAAAAAACAGTACTTCACAAGAAAAGGGATAGCTCTCCTATGGTATCCAACAATTAACTTCAGATGTTGGTCAGTGTACTTCTCTGCTGGTCCCTAGATAACATACCCTAGAGAACTTGAATCGGTGACATCCTACTGCAAAAGAGGTTTCTCTTTTGTCTAGAAAGACTTCTACCTTTTCTTTCTCTAGTTAGTTGTACAAAAAAAAAAAAAAAAAGGTTGTTAAATCTGCACAGGACTTACAGATGCTGCTACTCTAAAATCCACAAAGAAACAAAACGATCAATAAAATATGTCAGTTTTTGTGCTCACTATAAACTACATTTAGAAGCAGGCTAGTTTTGGCAGCGCCCGTAGCTCAGTGGGTAGGGCACTGGCCACATACACTGAGGCTGGAGTGTTCAAGCCGGGCCTAGGCCTGCTAAACAACAATGACAACTGCAACAAGAGAATAGCCGGGCATTGTGGTGGGCACCTGTAGTCCCAGTAAACATGGGAGGTTGAGGCAAGAGAATCACTTAAGCCCAAGAATTTTAAGATGCTATGAGCTGTGATGCCCCAGCACTCTACTGAGGGTTACATAGTGAGACTCTGTATCAAAAAAAAAAAAGCAGTTTTAAGGAGACATCATCATATGGAAACCAGAGTTCCTCAACCATTCTACCTCAAACAGCATTTGGTGGTCATACATCACGTCACTTACACAAAATTGAGCCTTTCATTTGTTAGAGATATTTTATGCTTGAGAGGTACAAGTGTTAAAAAGACAGTTTCTTAGGTACATTACATTTCAAACTGATCCAAAGAAACAGCTTATTAAATTCAATTTCTTTAAAAGTTTTTTAAAAATCAGCAACATCTGCTTTTATAGCTAAGATATAAAAGGCAGTACAATGTACAGTAATTAAGTTTACCTACTCATAGTAGCCATATTTCACAGTAGAGGAAGATTTTCAGCACAGGCAAAAAGGAGGGGTTAGTGGGGGAAGTATAGTGTTGAATCTAATAGGAATCTGAAAGGTCTAGCTTTGGATCTAGCCACTAAAAACTGTCAAATGGACTCCAGTGAATTACTTGTGCACACACCCACTCTCTCCTTTTAAACCTCCATGTCTTCATCTGTGAAACTGGAGAAGGAATGGGAAAGAAGAAATGAACAGTTAGTAAATTATTTCTGTGTGGTGGGGCCCAGCACTGTGTGTTAGATACATCCTCAAGGATAAGGCACGACCAGAATTTCTGTCTCCATTTCAGAGATTAAAAAAATAAGTCTCAAAAAGATATTTCTCCAAAGAAAGAGTATAAATAGTAAATAAACATGTGCAATGATGCTCAGTATTCTGTCACTAAGGAAATGCAAATAATAAAAAAAAAAAACTCAATGACGTTTTCACACCCACTAGGATGGTTAAAAACAAAACAAAACAAAACCAGACAAATGTTGGCAAATATGTGAAGAAACTGGGATACCAGGATTGTAAAATGGTGCAGAACCATTCTGCAAAAAAAATGTTTGGTAATTCTTCAAAGGTTAAACACAGAGTATATTACTTAGTAATTCCACTTGGTGAGATATACATAAGAGAACTGAAAACACATCCTCACAAAAACTCTTATTCATAATAGCCAAAAAGCAAAAACAACCCAAATCTCAGTCAATTAGTGAATGGATAAATAAAATGTGGTATACCCATTCACTGGAATATTATTCAGGTATAAAGAGAAATAAAGTATTGATATACGCTACAAAATAGACGAAGCCTGAAAATAAGCTAAGTGAAAACGCCAGTCACAAAAGAATGCATATATGATTCTATTTATATGCAATGTCCAGGCTGGGTGGTGGTGGTTTATACTATAATCCTAACACTTTGGGGAGGCTGAGATGGGAACACTGCATGAGGCCAGGAGTTTTGAGCTCAGCCTAAAGAACAGAATTGAGATCCTCTGTTTTCAAAAATTTAAAAAAAAAAAAAAATTCAACAAAATAAAAATATGCTATATATGATGAGGAGGCTGAGGCAGAGGATTGCTTGAACCCAGGAGTTTGAGGTTCCAGTGAGCTATGATGATGTCACTACACTCTACCCTGAGCAACAAAGACAGTCCCATCTTAAAAAAAAAAATACACACACACACACAGTGCCAAAAAATGCATACACATTTTAAGGAGGGTGCGAAAAAATGATGCATATGCATTTTAATTTCATTAATTATAGTATTAAAACTATAACAGTCAATACACATATATACCGATAATGTTTGTAATCATGTATTTTGTCTCTTGTATCTCTTATAAAGTAGAGTCAAAGGTGACTGGAGTATTACAATTTACGTCCAGAATAAGCAAATACACAGAGACAGAAAGATTAGCTGTTGCCAGGGCCTGGGTGAAGGGAGAAATGGGAACTGACTTTCAATAGGTATGAGGTTTCTTCATGGGGTGATGAAAATGTTCCAAAATTAGATAGTGATGATAATTGCACAACACTGTGAATATACTAAAAATCCACCTTAAAAGGGTGAATTTCATGGTTCATGAATTCTATCTCAGTAAAACTATTATTAAAAACACTGAAGCAGAGAGTAGAATGGTGGTTACTAGGGAGGGAAGGACAAAAAACACACTCAATTCCCAAGATATAAAAAATAATAAAACTTCTCACATAGGATTATGAAGATTAAATAAAGCTAAAGCACTCTGCATGGTCCTTGGAAACTGAAGGTTCTTAATGAAACATGACCTCCTTTCTCCTCTGTCAAATACAGAAACAAAAGAAATTAAGAATGATTCCTGTTCTAACCTGATAGCTTAATAAACCTACCTGTTTCTTGTCACCTGATTAGCGAATGAGTACAACTAGAAGTACCAGGGGTACAACACGGTTAGCAAAATCAGTTTATAATCTATTAGAATGAAAGGAAATGGACTTACTAACAGCCCACATCTGAAGCTAACCTAAGTAAAAATAATAAAAATATACCAAAGACAACCAAAAGACTTATGTACAAATCCACAGAACTTCAAAGAATCCCTGCCACACTGGTTAGGGATCATCTGAGGAATAAAACGGTATCCATAAATATTACCCATTTTTAGATAAAAAACATTATTGTTCAAATGAATTTCAGAATTATATATTCTGATGTATAAGAAATTCAGTATTTGATTTTAAATCTCAAAGCTAAAAACTGAATCCCATCCTATCAAACGGCTTTCCTGAGAATTGGTAACATTGATCAAAATGTTCATTATACACTAATTAATTTATCACCCTTGGCCAGGCATGGTGACTCATGCCCGTAATCCTAGCATTCTGAAAGGCTTAGGCTGGTGGATTGCTTGAGCTCCCAAGTTTGAGACCAGGCTGAAGAAGAGCAAGACCTGTCTCTACTAAAAATAGAAAAACTAGCTGGGCACTGTGGCAGGTGCCTGTAGTATCAGGTACTTGGGAAGTTGAGGCAAAAGGAGTTCTTGGGTCAAAGAGTGTGAAGTTGCTGTGAGCTGGGATGCCATTGTACTCTACCCAGGATGATAGAGTGAGACTCTGTCTTAAATTCAACTCAGTATAGCCAGTCTAAAACTATCACAGGTCTGTTTTGAAATAAGAAGTTTGTACAAGAAGACAATTCAATATACTCTCCTCCCCATTACAGATTGCTTTTTCTTGTGTAAATTGTGGATGACCAAAAACTATTAATATTGAAAATATTCATTAACCATCTTTGTCCCCTTCATACTTGCACACTGTAGGTGTTTAATAAGTATTTACTGAATGCATGAATGACAAAAGAAAAGAACGAACGAATTAATGAGTATGAGGTACACTACTTGGGTGATGGTTACACTAAAAGCCTGGACTTCACTCTTAAGCAATATATCCATATAACAAAAATACATTTATACTCCTTAAATTTATAAAAAAAAAAAAAGTCAATTTATTCCTTTGATTCATTTCCATAAAGAAAGGATCCCCTCCATACCTTCAATGTACAACTTAGATTGCCACATTGGACTGATAAAATTATAGCCAATTATAAAGAATCTTGATAATCTAGTTATCCTGTGGTGCCTTATCACAGAAAATTTCCATTAAACATCAACAAATACATAGCACAGAGATCCCACTGTGTCCTTTTCTGGTCTCACAGGGAAGGGGAGACAGATAAAGGGGGATCAAATAATAAATAAGATTAGTAGATATAATCTGGTTTAGGGTACATTAATAAAGAAAATGCATCTGGGGGTGGTGCCTGTGGCTCAAAGGAGTAGGGGCGCCAGCCCCACATGCCGGAGGTGGTAGGTTCAAACCCAGCCCTAGCCAAAAAAAAAAAAAGAAAATGAATCTGGGTCGGCACCTATAGCTCAAGCAGCTAGGGTGCCAGCCACGTACACTGGAGCTGGTGGGTTTGAATCCAACCTCAGCCTGCCAAACAACAATGACAACTACAACCAAAAAATAGCTGGGCGTTATGGTGGGCGCCTGTAGTCCCAGCTACTTGGGAGGCTGAGGCCAGGGCATCACAGCTCACAGCAACCTCCAATTCCTGGGCTCAGGCGAGTCTCTTGCCGCCACCTCTCAAGTAGCTGGGCTACAGGCACCCACCACAATGCCCGGCCATTTTTTGGTTGCAGCCGTCATTGTTGTTTGGCGGGCCCGGGCTGGATTCGAACCCGTCAGCTCAGGTGTACGTGGCTGGCGCCTTAGCCTGTTGAGCCACAGGTGCCGAGCCAAAAAATCAGATTCTTTATACACAAGTTGTAAGCCTGATAAACCTAAATATTTAAATTAAATACTGTATTTACTGGAATTACTTACTAGTTGCTTTTGTATCTTTTTTCCAGTTCTCGTGTGTGAAGAAAAACAAGCTAAGAATAGTTTGTATTTATAGCATGTTATAAAGATGTGTACCTTTTACTTAAAGGGTTAAAAAATACGGCTAAATAAACAAGTACTTAGGAAAAAACTTTATTCTATTCTTTCCTAAAACCCCACCAGTATTAAATTTACCATTGCAAAGGGAGATCTCTTTTTCTAGAAATTAGCTATGACTTAAAAAGCAATATAAATAAAACTAAACTAATCTACTACCATGGCTGCTCTGATTATTGTTAGCTACTCTGGTATTTTGGAGTTTTAAAGGGTAATGCATAATAACTTTCTATTTATTTATTTCATGAGACTTCTCACTCATTCTGCCAGCATATTTTCCCCAGGGTAACAATAAAATACTAATCACTTCATTTGTTGTTTTCTCAGGTTGACTGGGTATGTTACCAATTACAGCAATAATCATATGGTGTTATGCAGACATGTCAGCTGGATCCACTATAATAACACTTATAGAAATATTATAAAGTCTTTAGTCTCTGCTTTATTTTTAGGCTTCTCCATTGGAAAAAAGAGTGGAGTCAGTTACACTTAGGGCCTCAAACCACAGTTGGTTTTCTCAGGTTTCCCTGTACACGTCAGGACCCAAATAATATTCATAGAGATCTAGTTAGGTTCCTGAACCTGAATGTACAAGTTTGGTTGTCTGTCTCCAGTGGGATCCATATCACTACCCCGTTCAATTTTCCCAACCAATTGGTAGTTTCCTCCTGCTAAGGCAATGCTTAAACATAAGAGGGAGGAAAAAAAAGGGGAGGGGACATATAATCGACAATCCAAATAAAACTTAACAGTTCTGAGAGCCAAGATAGTCTCTCTGGTGGATATCCTTATTAGTAGTCAGAGTCCAGAATGGGGGACTTCCCAGAACATGGCACCTGTGTTATCTTCATTTTGTGGAGGAAATATAGCTGTTATCTGCAACACCTGGAATGCCTGGGACCATCTATGGCACTCAGTACAATCCATTCTATGAAGAAGGATCCAATCATACTGCCCAAGAAGTCCACCAGGAGTACCGTGCTCCGAATTCTAGGGAGGATGAACAAGCCAGATACCTGAGCATGCTGGTTCCTAAGTCCCAGACCAACTTCATCCTGGTTTGCCATAGCTGTACTATTTAATATTCTCTTCAATTTTTTGAATTTTTATTCAATTCAATTTTTTGCTTGAATCAAGTCATTGAAAAAGAAAATGATTAATTCCCTGCGGGAAAACATGGAAGCAAAAACACGAGAACATTTCCTCAGACTGCTGTATGGAAGAACCTCCACGAGAACATAATGGAAAATCAGCAACATCTGCCACAAATGGGAACTTCCTGTTCTAGATTATAAGCCTGAAGCCTGCTTCTCTTTAACTTTAAAAGGGAGCTCAAGAGTTAGAGGTAGTATAGCTGCATTACCAGCAAATGAAGACCACCTACCTAATCTGGAGAAAACAAAGATTAAAAAGGGACTGAAAAAAGAATCTCACCATAGGATTCAAAGCTGTATCAGTATCCCACATAAATTGAGTCAAAAAATTTTTAAAAATTAAAAATTCACTAGCAATGGTTTTACTTGCAAAATAAAGCTCATTGCCAAAAAATAATGCTAAAAGTATATTTTCTATTACAAATGCCTCAGTCTTCCTTTATTTCAGAATTCCCTTCATTCATGTTCATTTACTTCCTTAAATTGCCAAAGCCATGTAAAAGCAAAAGTTTTCTGATATGAAAATTTAAACTGTAGCAAAAAGCCAAAGTTTAAATTTAATAAGAAAGAAATGCACATAAAGGCAAAATGTTTATTAATGATTGTATTTTTCACCTTGTGAATTGATGTCTCTTTTTTCTTTGCCTTACTGTCATTCATTATTATCACATTTAGTTTAAGTGTTTTGAGTTTCTCATCCACTCAACTTCCTCTTCACAATAATTTGAGATCCCTTTTCATTAAATCATTTTAAAAAGCTATTTTCAGTCAGTCTGTTCTGCTTAATTTACACAACAATATAACAAAACTATTGCTTTTCTTCACCTAGAAATTCTTCTAAAACCACCATTTTATGTAAAAAATAAATACCTCTAAAATTTCTAGTTTTTTCCTACAGCTAATGAATACATCTTCAAATTTATGAGCCTCACTTTTAAAAGGCTTAGTTTATGACCAGTTTATAACTGGTCTACTGAATATACATGTTTATAAAAATTGCACTCCAAATTTAATTTTATTTAACTGATGTATTCCAAAGGTCCTAATGAAAACAGAAAAAGGAAATGAAATGATAGGGTGAAATGGTTCTTCCTGTAGTTCTATTTGAAGCTGAGAAAAAATGACAGCAGTATACCATTATTATTTTAAGAGCAGGAGTCAGAGAGATCTGAGTTCTTCCTACTTCCTGATTCACAACTTAATACCCTTGATGCAAATTTGTTAGCTGACTTTTCATTACCTTAAAATAATGCTGTTGTAAAAATGGAACAAAATGATGCATATAAATACTTCTTACAATGTCTGGTTCATACACATGAGCTGAACAAACTGTAGTTATTACTATGTAGTCATTATTATGATATTACCTAACCCCAGTGAGATTAGCCCACATAAGAATCTCCCAAAACTGCAGATTCTGGCACAGATGTGAAGAGAAGGGATCTTACACTGTTGGTGGGATTGCAAAATAACACAGCCTCTTTGGAAAGAAGTATGGAGAATCCTCAAATAGAGCTTCCATTTGATCCTGTGATCCCTTTATTAGGCATCTACCCAGAAGAAAAAAAATCATTTTATTATAAGGACATTTGCACTAGATTCTTTATTACAGCTCAATTTATAATCGCCAAGATGTGGAAACTACCTAAATGCCCATTAACTCAGGAATGGATTAATAAACTGTGGCACACATATACCATGGAAATACTATTCAGCCATAAAAAGATGGAGACTTTACATCTTTTGTATTAACCTGGATGGAGTTGAAATACATTCTTCTTAGTATCATAAGAATGGAAAAGCAAGTATCCAATGTACTCAATACTAATATGAAGCCAGTGGATGAACTAATACACACCCAAACGAGAGAAAAACTCAGGAGGGAGGAGGATCGAGTAGTCTTGGTGTGCTCCCACCTAATGGGCACAATGTAAGGGTGCAAAAGGCCACACCTCCTGGGTACGGGGCACAGCTACAACAGGGACTTCTATGCAAACATTGTAACCTAATTGTTTGTACCCTCATATTAACCTGAAATTAAAAAACAAAATCTCTGTCATGTTATCTCCCTAGTAGATATCATCTATAGAATCTCTGCACCAACTGTGATTTCCAAACCATGCTTTTAAGAATGATACTTCTTTCACTTTGAAAAACTAAAATCCATAAAACTCCTCTTCTAGATTATCTTTCAGTATCTGCTTGTTTGTAAACAACAGAGACAACAGGCGTAGTTTGAGACCACTTGACAATCAAGTTCTCCTTATTTGCTCATTAAAGACCTTACCTGACTATCCCCAGTCTCTATCTGGCTACCGCTCACTCAGCAGGCTCTCACAGATCAGCATTTGCCAAAAGTGTTCTTAAGAAAAGGATCAATCTTGGTAATAGCATGCAACTTTGAATGCCCTTTGAATGTTCACCAATAAGGGAATCAATTAAATGGGCTATTGAGGGGGTGGAGCAAGATGGTGGTCAAGTAACAGCTTCCTTGCAACTGGGCATGGTGAGACTGGGAGAGAGGACTTCAGGCATCTCTGGCAGGTGGGATCTGTCCAGAAACTTCCCTTTGGGGACACAGGGAGACAGCATGAGACTTATGGACACCCTGAGGAAGGCAAAAGCAGTGGAGGATGGGCAAGTGGTTGCGTGTGTTTGTTCGGTTTAATCTTGTCGGCAGCAGTGGGTGGGGCAACAGTGGGACTGCAGTCTGGAAAGGCCTTGCCTATGAGCTGTTTGGGTTTCTTTTGGACTTGGGACTCAGTTGAACTGCCTTGGGAGAATTTGGGCAACAGTGCAGGGGTCTTTGAGTGTTGTCTGGGGCCCGAGACTGGGCCACCGAGCCAGGCAGAGCTACCAGGTTGTGGGCTGTGTGGAGCCATTGTGCGAGAACTGCCCTGTCAAGATCCACCCTCAGGGTCACAGAACAAACATCAGGCAGCAGCAAGTAATCTATTGACTGAGTAGCCTAAAAGGCGGGGACTGAGACGCCTTGCAGCCTTCGCCCTTCTAGGCATAGGGTGAGACTGGTTTTGGCACACTGGGTAAGTGGATAGCCACTTAAGGAGTGATCCCAGCCATAAGCGCTTTCCTGGGAAAGCCTCTGCTTAGCCCAAGTTAGCAATTTAAAGTGTCTTCTAAGCAGGGTAAAGAGGATTTAAGCTCTCCACCCTGCGGGATTTGAGAAATCATTAGAGACACAGGGTCACTCCTTACAAAGATCCAGTAACAACAGAGTGATTCTGCCAGGGTCTGATCTGGGAGAGACACCTCCCCAACTCTGAGGATGGTCATAGGTAACACTGAAAAATAATCATGAGGTGGAATCAACAGAAAAACTCTGGCAATATGAATAATCAGAGTAAAGCAACTTCCCCAAGAAACAACAAGGTAGATACAGCACAAGATCCCTTGCATAAGCAAATGGCTGAGATGTCAGAAGTTGAATGCAGTCTGGATAGCAAATAAGATCAGTGCAATGGAGGAAAAGATGGAATTAGAATTTTAAGCAGCAACCCAAAAGATGTCTCAGGAATTTGACGAATTCAAAGACAAAATGACCAAAGATTTTGACACATTGAGACAAGAAGTTGCAGCCCTCAAAGATCTGAGAAATACAGTAGAATTCCTCAGTAACAGAATGGAACAATCAGAAGAAAGAATTTCTGACATGGAAGACAAAGCTTTGGAACGCTCCCAAACTTCCAAAGAACGCTCCCAAACTTCCAAAGAGGTAGAGAAATGGAAGGCAAAAACGAATTATTCTCTCAGACAACTCTGGGATAACTCCAAGAAAACCAGTATTTGCCTTATAGGAAAACCTGAAAACAATGAAGTGGCGTCACAAAGCACAGAGTCTCTCCTTTATGAGATTATGAAAAAGAACTTTCCAGACTTTTCAGAAGAGATTCTGAAATTCAGATAGCAGGTTTCAAAACCCCAACACAACCCAACCCAAATAAGACATCCTCCAGGCACATCATAATTAAGTTCACAAAAGTTAATATGAAGGAGAAAATTCTGAAAGCAGCCAGATGTAAGAAATCCATTACCTACAAGGGGAAGAATATTAGAATAACTGCAAATGTCTCTGATCAAACCTTTCAAGCTAGAAGACAATGGTCATCGACTTTCAACCTCCTAAAACAAAAGAACTTTCAACCCAGGATCCTGCATCCAGCCAAACTGAGTTTCATTTACAATGGAGAAATTAAATATTTCAACAACATCCACATGTTGAAGAAATTTGCTATAACTAAGCCAGTTCTCCAGGATATTCTCAGACCTATCCTCCACAATGACTAGTGCAAACCTCCACCACAAAAGTAAACTCACCCAGAAACTATTTATCAAATTTCATCTTCCATC
>CAUYON010160945.1:0-20823 GCA_963573935.1 Arctocebus calabarensis
CCCCAGCCCGCCAAACAATGATGGCTGCAACCAAAAAATGGCCAGGTATGTGGCGGGCGTCTGTAGTCCCAGCTACTTGGGAGGCGGAGGCAAGAGAATCGCTTGAGCCCAGGAATCGGAGGTTGCTGTGAGCTGTGATGCCACGGCACTCTATCCAGGGTGACAGCTTGAGGCTCTGTCTCAAAAAAAAAAAAAAAAAAGAACCTGTACAAACAAAAGGACTTACGAGAGTTATTTAGGGCCAAGGAATGGATCTAGAAGAGAATACTATGTAAATAAAAGAGAATAAGTGATAGGTGTGTACACTCAAAGCACAGCCCTCTGGGCAGCCAAATACCAGCCACACTGTGACATCAAAGCCCCCGTGTCCCCTCCCCAATCACATTCCCAAAAGTAATTGCTGTCAAGAATTTGGGGTTTATCATTCCAATAAACAAATTGGTATTTTTCTAGCATGTGAATGTCTCCTGAAACACTACATGAGCAGCTCTCTGCACACCCACTCCACACCCACAGATTCAACCATCGCGGACTGAGAGTAGTCAAGATATTTGAAAAAACAAAAAGCAATGCAATTTTTTTTTGGTAGAGATAGTCTCACTTTATTGCCCTCGGTAGAGTGCCGTGGCGTTACACAGCTCACAGCAACCTCCAAATCCTGGGCTTAGGCAATTCTCTTGCCTCAGCCTCCTGGTGGCTGGGACTACAGGTGCCCACCACAACGCCCGGCTATTGTTCTCTTTTTGCAGTTCAGCTGAGGCCTAGTTTGAACCTGCCACCTTCAGTATATGGGGCTTGCCTACTCCATGAGCTACAGGCGCCGCCTAAACAGTTTCTTTTTCTTTTTTGGCCAGGGCTGGGTTTAAACCCGCCACCTCTGGCATATGGAGCTGGAGCCCTACTCCTTTCAGCCACAGGCGCCTCCCTGCAATTTTGTTTTTTTTAGTCCCCTGAAAGGGTATGCCATTCCTGGAGTACTTTAATACTAGGTAGGTAAGTGGAGCGTATGGAGCAAGCTCCTATTCCAACTCCCTGCTCCAAAAATCCATTTAATACATTGTCTTTAGGCTCAGCGCCTGTGGCTCAGCAGGCTAAGGCGCCAGCCACGTACACCTGAGCTGGCAGGTTCGAATCTAGCCCGGGCCCACCAAACAACAAGGACGGCTGCAACCAAAAAATGGCTGGGCGTTGTGGTGGGCACCTGTAGTCCCAGCTACTTGAGAGGTGGAGGCAGGAGACTTGCTTGAGCCCAGGAATTGGAGGTTGCCATGAGCTGTGATGTCACAGCACTCTATCCAGGGTGACAGCTTGAGACTCTGTCTCAAAAAACATATATATAAAAATATATATATATATAGTCTTCAGATAGAGGACATATCAGATGTTAAACTGATAAGAACAGATACTACACTTGATCTTAGCCACCAGGTCAAGAAGTGATACAGCACACATTTGTTTAAATCCAGTACATGAACTATTTGCCAAGCATTTACCTCATCTTGGGCAGTATAAATAATCTGGAGATAATTTAAATGATATGAGAAGATGTATGTAGGTTCTATGTAAATTCTGTGCCTTTTTTTGTTTGTTTGTTTTTGTGGACACAGAGTCTTACTCTATCGCCCTCGGTAGAGTGCTGTGTAGTCACAGCTCACAGCAACCTCCAGTTCTTGGGCTCAAGCGATTCTCTTGCCTCGGCCTCCCAAGTAGCTGGGACTACAGGCACCTGCCACATCGCCCAGCTAATTTTTGATGCAGTTCGGCCAGGGCCTGGTTTGAACCCACAGCCCTCGGTATATGGGGTCGGCGCCCTATTCGCTGAGCCACAGGCACCGCCCTCTGTGCCATTTTATATAAGGAACTTCTGTGCCTTCTGACTTTGCTATGCAGGGGGGGTCCTCACACCAATCCCTCCCCCCACCACACCAAGGTGCTGTGGCATTTTAACAAGCCTCACCTGCCCTACCCCAAAGCTATGAACAAGACAGGCACCTGACCACAAAACTGCCAGGCCAGCCCTCAGGTAACAGGTGGCCTGCCTGACCACAGCTAAGGAGGTCCCAGCTGGTGAACTGACTCTGCATTCTTTTTTTTTTTGTAGAGTGCTGTGGCATCACACAGCTCATAGCAACCTCCAACTCCTGGGCTTAGGTGATTCTCTTGCCTCAGCCTCCCGAGTAGCTGGGGCCACAGGCGCCCACCACAACG
Source organism: Arctocebus calabarensis (assembly GCA_963573935.1). Taxonomy (NCBI): domain Eukaryota; kingdom Metazoa; phylum Chordata; class Mammalia; order Primates; family Lorisidae; genus Arctocebus; species Arctocebus calabarensis. Next base: position 2,209 of record CAUYON010160945.1, read on the forward strand.
CCCAACTTTTTAACAATGTTGATTCTTCCCCAGCCATGAGCATGGTATTCTTCTATTTGTTGATATCCTCTACTATTTCTTTTTTTAGGTTTATAGTTTTCTTTATAAACATCCTTCATCTCTTTTGTGAGGTGTATACCTAGATATTTCATTATCTTTGGAGCTACTGAGAAGGGTATTGTGTCCTTGATTTCCTTCTCATCTTGACTGTTATTGGCATATACAACGGCTACTGATTTGGGGACATTGATTTCATATCCTGAGACAGACATTACTGTATTTTTGATCACTTCTGGGAGCCTTGTGGTTGAGTCTTTGGGGTTCTCTAAGTATAAAATCATATAATCTGCAAAGAGGGAGAGTTTGACCTCCTCTGCCCCATTTGGATGCCTTTAATTTCCTTCTCTTGCCTGATTGTATTGGCTAGAACTTCCATCACTATGTTGAAGAGTAGTGGCAATAGAGGATACCCTTGTTTTTCCAGTCCTGAGTGGAAAAGCTTTTTACTCCATTCAGTATAATATTAGCTGTGGGTTTGTCATAGATAACTTCCATCAATTTAAGGAATGTGCTGCCAATGCCTATGTTCTTCAGCGTTCTAATTAGGAAAGGATGTTGAATTTTATCAAATGCTTTTTCTGCATCTATTGAGAGGATAATATGGTCTTTGTTTTTGCTCCTGTTGATGTAGTGAATTATGTTCATAGATTTGCATATGTTAAACCAGCCTTGCATCCCTGGGATGAATCCTACTTGATCGTGATGTATGACTTTTTTAATGATAAGTCAATGCAATGTTTTAATAGAAAGATGATGATAGGGTAGGATTTCCTGGACTTGACATAGCCTGTCTTGCCATAAAGTTGGGAGATAATATGTTTTATGTCAAATTATGCACAAGAGTTCTTATTACATAAGTCGCTTCTGTTTATAAGCTAGGAGCAAAGGGAGTCTGTATAATTAAGTGTCTAAATTTTATACAACAACTAAATTCAGATCAGAGAAATTTAGAATGCCATTATCTTTCCAAGGACGAGCCAAAGTTTATCATTACTCTCATATTTAAAAATAAAAGTATTTTCAGAGCAAATTAATTGGATAAGTAAATTCTCAGGAATAAACTATAAAAGGAAAGTACTTAGGCATTATTAACATATTAATTTAAATTATTATTAATTACTCATTATAGCAGATCAGAAAGATTCCTCATTTAGTAATACTTCAATAATGTGTATATAGATAGCATTATTGGTCACTTATCTACTCATTAACATTTATTTCATGTTAAACTGTGTGTTAGATACTGAGAAATATAATAATGAAAGGACAGAAAAGGCCCTTGTGGACCATACTAGAAGACCCAGCTCTCCTCGCCACTCCATCCTCCCTGAAGTTGATAGAAATATATTGGATTCAAGTTGGGATGAGTGATACAAAAAAATCAAAAGAGACCAAGATATTAAGAAAACAGCAGGGAAAGAAGTTCCTAGTACAAGTAATACAGATATAGGGGAGCTTTCTGATAGGGAGTCCCCTAAAAGATGGGACATTCTAGGGAATGATGGTCAGCAAGGGAACAGCATGAGCAAAAGCACTAAGGCTGGAAAGAACTTGCAGTATTTGTGAATGAGGTCAATGATGTATAGTAAGAAATGGGGGATAGAAGGGAGTAAGAAAGGTGGGTGTTATGAGATGAATCTGGGGAGGAAGGCAGCGTTCAGATCAAACCAGGCCTTCAAAAGTCGTATTAGGGATGAAGTTCAGGCATTTTCCTCAAGAATACAGTGCCTATATTTACTCAGAAAATAAAGCAGAAATATTTGGGGTTAGATGGTAGAGTAGAAAATGCTTGGGATTCGGTACTTTGAAAATAGACCAACAACACTGCTTATAAAAATTATCTCTGTCAATGAAGTAAACAAATTTATAACCTCTCTTTTGTTCTGTGTTACCCTAAATTACTTTAGGAAATTGTCAGAGCTTTAACTATGCCAGAAATGTTTGCAGGGATCTATGGTAGTTCAAAGGATTTCCACGCTGAATCCTCAGACAGATAGAGGCTGAAAATCAAACAAAGTCTTAAAAACAATAGCAATAGCTAATATTTGTTGAGTACTTATTGTGTGTCAAGCACTATTATGAGTGCTTTATATAAATTAATTTATTTAACCTCTGTAAGTATGATTATCTTCATTTCTTCCTTCAAAAGGCAACTTGCCCTTTGGCATGTAGCTGGAAAGTGGCAGAAGTGGGATTTGAACTCAGGTAACCTGTTAAGAGAGGCCATGCTGTGTTCACTGCACCTTACTACCTAATCTTAGAGAAGTTCTCTGTCCTCTAGAGCTTGGGTTAGCCATGCCATGATGCCTAGAGGATCAATCATCAGCTTATGAAGGACAGGCTCAGCTGCCCATATGATAAAAAGCTGATTTTTGTCAGGTAGGTAGATTCACTGTTATCAAGAGGATAAAAATAAAGTCTTTGGTTGGAAGATCAAGTTAACATTAAATGACTCCAGATACATATGCAGAATCAGAGTCAGGTGAGGCGGAGGATTGGTTAGGTCATCCAACCCAAGAACATAGACTCTTCTTCATCCCACATCCTGAAATAACCTGAGATGACTCATAAAGGGTGATACAGGTTTGAAGATCAGTACTTAACTAAATGTGCTACGGAGAAAATGGAATGGTATTTGACATGAGCACAATATTTCTAAAATTTTGATGTTTCAACTGTGTTGACTGAAACATATTATACCTACATATTAAATCAGAAATATGTGAATTTTAAAGAAATGTTTTGCAGAATAATAAATAAGTTGGATATTTCCAGTATATATCTAAAACTTTGTATAATACCTTAGAAATTTCTTAAAGTTCTTTTCACATATCTTCAAAAAATTAAATGTTAATTTTTAGAGTAGTAAATGCTATCAATAAATTTTATAATTTGATGTACATATGTTAAAATATAATCCACTGAAGGAAAATATTGATTTCCCCACTCTCTTTGTCACAAACTTGCCTTCAGATTTATACCAAAATTACATGGAGTGAAAAACAACTTACTGAATCTTTAAGTGAGCCAACAGGTAGCCCTGGCATATCAGAGTTAGAATCAAAACCATATTATTGCCTGGGTGCAGTGGCTCACACCTGTATTCCTAGCACTTTGGGAGGCTGACATGGAGTGCTAACAGGAATGTCCAACTCATGGTCCCAGGGGCACAAGTGGGTTATGTGAGGACGTTTTTGCTTCTTTGCAGTGGCAGATATCATGAAAATCATGCACAGACCTTTTTTGGCTGATATGCTTTCTTAGTGTTTGTGTATTTAATGTGTGGCCCAAGACAAACCATCTTCCAACGGGGTGGAGACAAGCCAAAAGATTGGACACTCCTGCAACATTCATTGTGAAATATTTTAGATTCTAGATATCAGTTAGTAGAAAATCCTTGGATCTGTGCTGATTTCAACTTTTTTTCCACTCTTCTATGTGATCAAAAATTTTAAGTACATTCTGTTTTCCACTGTAAGTTATAGCATAGTCTGATAACCTTTACAAATGCATACATTGATTAATTGGTTAAAAATGTTTATTACATGAGATTTATGGATACTTTGTTATCATATGTGCTTTTTTGTATCTGATCAATATCAATTAGAAAATACCTTAAAAACTGTGTATGGTCCCCCAAATATCTAATATGCCCTGTAAAATGTGAACACCACAATTTTTTGACCAAAAATCAGTTTAAAGTTGTTCTTTAGAACAGAAACTGTCAGCTAAATGTCTAGCATATTTATGGCTAGAAATACAAAAGGTTCTGGTAAACTTTCTTCCTTATAACTGTTATATCATATAATCAATTTTCCAAATAAAGGTTTAATTTGTTAGTAGTACTTTGCATTTCATTTTTCCTTTGTTACTTCAAAGAGCATTAAGAATCTGTTATGACACTGCTGGTGGGACTGCAAACTAACATAACATTTTTGGAAGGAAGTATGGAGAATCCTCAAAGAACTCAAATTAGACCTCCCATTTGATCCTGCAATCCCATTACTAGGTATCTACCCAGAAGAAAAAAAATCCTTTTATCATAAGGACACTTGCACTAGACTGTTTATTGCAGCTCAATTTACAATTGCCAAAATGTGGAAATAGCCTAAATTCCCAACAACTCAGGGATGGATTAATAAGCTGTGGTATATGGATACCATGGAATACTATTCAGCCATTAAAAAGATGGGGACTTTGCATCTTTTGTATTAATCTGGATTGAGTTGGAACACATTCTTCTTAGTAAAGCATCACAAGAATGGAGAAAAAAGAATCCAATGTACTCAATTCTAATATGAAGGCAGTAGACGATCTAATACAAGGTGGGGGTTAGGGGAATAAGGGTACAAGGAGAGGGGAGGAGGCAGAGGGATGGGATGTCATGGTGTACAGCACACCTCTTGGGGGTGGGACACAAGTATAAGAGGAAATTTATCTAACAAATGCAATCAGTGTAACCTAATTCTTTGTTAACAATAAAAAAAAGACTCTGTTATGATAGTACATCTTAAATCATCAAAATATAGTGATTTCAGTTAATACTGTGAGGTGTGACATTTTAGGAGCTCGATTTATAAGTAAACATAGTAAATATTTAAAAATTTAAAATATAGTAAAAATTTCAGGTTTGTGTCCTTTATCGCATCATGCATGACTCACTCATTTCCCCCAGAAAAGCTTCAGTTACAAAGTAAAAAATGTTTAATTAATGATCAGTAGAAGAGCAGCATGTAAAAATGGTGCTTAAAGTTTTAAAACAATAAAAGCATGTGAAAGTACGTTGGGGATCCTATACTGGAGAGAACACAAAACCACAAATATATGGAAAAAGATCAGTAGCAGTCTTTAGGGAAATGTTAATAAGAGTTGATGGAAGGTAAAAGTAGTATACGGGGAAACCTCCATAGCTGACCACCTCTCGCTACACTGACCATCTCCTCCAGGTGACCTAATTTTCATAGACCAGACAAGCACCACATATATGTACCCAGTACAGCATGCCTAGTTCCTTATGTTGACCACCTCTATATATTGACCAGTTTGTTAGAGTTCCTTGGGTGGTCAACTCACGGAGGTCCTAGTATATTTGGAACACGCTAAGATAAACAACATTAAAATGGCCTTTCACTGTAGGAATACTCAAAGCCTGTAATATGAACATTGTTAATTGCTAAGAAGACACATAGGCAGGGTTTCTCAAATAGTTTTGACGATGAAAGTTTTTTGTTTAGTTTTGGTGGTACACCTCATAGAGGATCTATGGGAAATGCTTTGAGAAATGCTGTAGTTAATATTTATGTCACTAACTTCATTATAGAATGCATTTATTGAGGTTTCATTTAAATCTTGGGTCAAGTAATATCATGTGGGTTTCAACTCTCCATCAATATGGTCATTTATCTTTACTGATTACCTTGGAATGAAGGAAATCCCATCTATTTTGAACAATATAAGACTCTGAATTAATAAACAAAAGATACTAATTTAACTTTTAAAGTCTAATTAAAATCTCCAAGAACATAAATCAATGGAGCAGACTAGTGAATGTAGAAATAAATTCATGCAGATATGCACAATTACTTTTTGACCAAATTACAAAGAATTTCACCAAAATAAAAACTTCTACTTTAGGAGAGACAGTAAGGTAAGAGAGTGCAAAATAAGCCACCAATTGAGACAAAATACTTGCAAATCATATATCTAATAAAGGACTTGTATCCAGAATATAGGAAGAACTTTCAAAACTCAACAATAGGAAAACAAAAGCTCAACTTAAAACGTGAGCAAAAGATTTGAACAGGCACATCACCATTGAAGATATGGCAAATAAGCATATACGAAGATGCTTAATATCATTAGTCATTAGGGAAATGCAAATTAAAAACCCTAGATTAGAATGGCTAAAATAACAAACAAAGAAGCAGCACCAAAAGCAACAGGGACAAAATTGATCCCACCAGTGCCGGCCAGGATGTAAGACCATTAGAACTCGCATATAATTCTGGGAATGTAAAATAGTAAGCCACTTGGCAAAATAGGTTGAGAGTTTCTTTTTTCTTTTCTTTCTCTCTCTTTTTTTTGATACAGAGTCTCACTATGTTGCCCTCAGTAGGGTGTCGTGGTGTTTATAGCTCACAGCAACCTCAAACTCTTGGGCTTAAGTGATTCTCTTGCCTCAGCCTCCCAAGTAGTTGGGATTACAGGTGCCTGCCACAATGCCTGGCTATTTTTTGTTGCAGTTGTCATTGTTGTTTAGCTGGCCTGGGCTGGGTTCGAACCTGCCAGCCTCCGTGTATGCGGCTGGCTCCATAACCACTGTGCTATGGGCACCAAGCCAGGTTGAGAGTTTTTTAAAAAGGTAAATGTTCACTTATAGGACCAGTAATTCTACTTTTAGCTATTTACTCAGGAGAAACAAACATACATTCATACAAAAATCTACTTATAAAAGCTTCTAACAGCTCTATTTATAATCATAAAAGGTTAGGAAGAAACTAAATGACTTTCATGGGTAAACAGATAATCTGAGGTGCAGTCACACAATAGAATATTATTCAGCAATAAAAAGAAGAAATATTGATACATATGACCTGGATACATCTCAAACACATTAGGCTATATGGAAGAACCCAGACTCAAAGAGTACGTGTGATTTCATTTCCATTGCACTCTGAATAAGGCAAAACTATCATGATGCATGGTTACTGGAGGTGAAAGGTCAGCAATCTCCACTACAGCAGTGGTTATATGAATTTTCATTTGTCAAAGACCTATACTCTAACAAGAGTGAATTACACTATATGTAAATTTAACAGTAAGTTTTACCAACAATAAAAGTATGATGTGGAAGCAGGTAATTTAACTACCTGTAAAGAAAACTATTTGGCATTAAGGACAAAGAACAAATTTTGGCCACAGTTACATCGCAAGTACAGTATACATGGTTATCATTCAAACTGGACACTTGATAATTTAAGAGAGGGGTCTATGATTATTTAGAATGAGACAACAACCTAGAATTGTTCCAAGTACAATGTGATGGGATGTGTGGTCATCTTAATCCTAAGGGAAGTTATAGAAACGCATCAAGAAAAGAAATTACTCTGGCGGCGCCTGTGGCTTAGTGGGCAGGGTGCTGGCCCCATATACCGAGGGTGGTGGGTTCAAACCCGGCCCTGGCCAAACTGCAACAAAAAAATAGCCGGGCATTGTGGCAGACGCCTGTAGTCCCAGCTACTTGGGAGGGTGAGGCAAGAAAATCAACTAAGCCCAGGAGTTGGAAGTTGCTGTGAGCGGGGTGACACCATGGCGCTCTACCATGGGTGATAAAGTGAAACTCTGTCTCTACAAAAAAAAGAAAAAGAAAGAAATTACTCATATCAATAGAAATTTTATTTATGTGGCAACATTCACAAGGGATTGTGATAATGTACACTGGATTTGGAAAATTGTGTACAGGAAAGATTTTGGAGTCTGGAGCCATAAATATTCCAAAATATTTCCTATATTATGGAAACTTCTCCAGTGTTTGAATGCAGTGAACACGCTAAATCTTTTCCCATTTCCCTACATTGATTACTATAATCCTTATAAACAGATTTGATTTGGATAGCATTGAGGGAGAGATGGAGACAGCTTGGGGAATCCTGCATCTAAAGCTAGTTCTTACTAGAAAAGAAACCTCAGGATGGAGTTTAGAGGAGTAGCAATAGGAAAAGAGAATTGATGGCCAACTGCTTGGAATTGGTATAAAGTCAACAGTGCATAGACTATGCCCAGGACAGGAGAATGAGTTAGTCACTAACTGGCTGACAGTTTATTTTCCTGAGGCTATAAAATGAGATGTGTTGAGATACAGAATTAGTCAAATGGACATCTAATATAAAATAGGAGTGAACTGAGGAAGAATGGAAAATTGCAAATGGTCCTATCATTCAACTTATCATTCAAAGAGTCATTACACAATGTGTAAGGCACTGTTCTAGGTACTGAGGACACAACAGTGAACAAAACATAAATTCCCCAGCCCTGGGCAGGTTACTTCTAATAGGGAAAAGAAACTGTGTGTTCGTTTAGTAAGTTAGATTGTGATAAAAGCTAGAAATGAAGCAAGAAAGTGGGATAAGAAACACTGGGTATAGCTCAAATTTTACACAGGAAGAGAGACCTAGAAATGCTTCCCCAAAGAGATGAAAGTAGGGTGAAGATTAGGGGAGGTGAGGGAGTATGAGGGAGTCAGCTGTATGACTATCTGGAGAAAGGGTCTTCCTGGCAGAGGACACCACACAGGCAAACGTCCTGAAATGGGATCATGGCTGCCAAGGTCAAGGACCAGCAATGAGGTGGCCCCTGGGGCTGGAGCAGTTTAGCAAAAAGAACAGTAGGAAGTCTGGTCAAAAAGATAACAGGGTACAGATTATTTATGGTGTTTGGATTGTGTATACTTTTGGAGGAGACAGAGCAGAAGAGTGACACAATAAGACTTACATCCTAATGGCTCATGGAGGCTTCTTCGTTGAACATATTCTGCAGCTGGTCAGTAGAGAAGCAAGGAAATGAATTAGGAAGTGATCACACCAATCCAGGTCAGCAACAAAGAGGACTCAGATGAGGAGAGGTGACAGGAAGTGGTATGACTCTTTTGAAAGCACAGCTGATGGGATTTGCTATGAACTAGCTGTGGGGAGTGAGAAAAAGAAGCCAAGTATTATCTAACATCATTACTTTGGACCTAAGCAAATAGAATAATGGAATTTCCATTAGTTGAAAAGAGGTAAGATACAGGAGGAGTGGGCTTTGGGAACAAAGGAGGGAGCATGGATTTGGACTGTTAGCCATCTACGTGGAGATGTCAGGAGGCAGGATATCCATGGCTCTAAGGCAGAGAACTGGAGATTGAAACGTGGGAGTTGTCAGTATATAGGTGGCATTTAAAGTCACGAATATGGGTGATCACACTGAAAGAGGGTCAGTATGGAACAGAGATCCAAGATTCAGGTTTTGGAAGACTGCCTTCATAGAGATCTGGGAGATGAGCAGGGACCATTGAGCCTCCAAAAAAGGGCAAAATGATTGAGAGCCCAGGGCATTTGCCACACACTGTTCATGCCTCTGTATGGTGTTAAGGAGCTGGGTTCCTACAACCTCATACCCGCAAAAAATATCCCCACTCCGGAAGACTGGGGAAGGGTAGCTGCTAAAGAATAAAATGATGATAGTAGCTCACAGCCAGAAATTGTGCTCAGAAAACATAGGAAGTTAGATCTATTTTTATCTTCAAATTTTACATGGGAAATGTACAGAGCTGGGGGGATTAAATGATTTGCTTGGGGTCACACTGCTATTATGAGGTGGGACTTGGATTAAAATTCAGGCAGCTTCCCTTCTGAGCCAGAGGAGGCTGACAATTAATTGATTCTCCAAATAACACTGATGGCTTTAGGGTCAGAAAGACTTGGATTCTACCATTCACTCATTAATTCTTTGTGCATATTGCTAACATTTTGGAACTTTAAATCCTCAGCTGTAAAAGACATCTACTCTCTCGTTAGATCCATGCAGCATCTAACAAACAGAATCTCATTATTCCTGGTATTATCCTTGATTTCTCCCTGCCTCACACCACAATCCATGCAATTGATCCAACCTTCTGACTGTAGCTTGCATGTTTCTTTCTTTCTATCCCCATACTGGTTCAGGCTACTATCATCCCTTATCTGAATTTCTTTTCTTCTAACTAATCTCTCTCTCTCTCTCTCTTTCTCTCTCTCTCTCTCTCTCTCTGTCTCTTGTCAGTCCATATAAAAGCCAGAGTGATCTTTCCAAAATATAAAACATATCGGGTCATCCACGGTAGTGGAAACTGTCCAACGATTCCCTATCACCCTCAGGATAAAGCACTTTGGAGGTCATTTTGTTAAGTTTTCGAGACCCGGGTTATGCTGGGCTCCTCTTTCATGTGCTCTTTGTACTTTTCATAAGATAGCACATCCGGAGAGGGACTCATACCATTTACAAGTCTGGGTCCCTTTGTTTCCTCAGCATGTCCTTTAGGGGGAATAATGTAAATGTCTGGGACAGCAGGATCATATTCCAGTGAATCCTCACTGTCTAGCACAGAGCATGGCGTAGACCGAGTGTGTCTGTAAGAATGGTGCAGAGTGTTGCTGATCAAATGACACGCAGCATTGCTGGATAAATGATAGTGTTGCTGAAAGCATAAATGAATGAGGAGGAGTATGTGAAGGCAAAAACTGTTCACTCAAATTTAATCTGCAAAAGGCAGAAGTCTTATTGTTTTAGAATGAACAACTAAAGATGCTTCTAAACCAATATCCAAACTGCAATTGGTGAAGGGTGAGAGATAAAGTAGAGGCAGAAGGGCTGTAGATTGAATCGCAGGGTAAATATTACAAGAAGGACTTCTGATTCTAAACCTGGCCCAGAAATTTGAGATACGTAGGCCCACATGCCTACTGTGTTGGCTTGTTTTTTATGGATCACTGAGCTGAAAAGGTAGGGTAGTGGGGCAGGCGTTATCACTGGTCAAAAGACAAGCTAATGGCTGGGTGTGATTAGCTGGATCACACCTGTAATCCTAGCACTCTGGAAGACTGATGGAGGGGAGCACTTGAGCTCAAGCGTTTCACATCAGCCTGAGCAAGAGCAAGACCCCATCCTCTACTAAAAACAGAAAAATTAGCCAAGTGTTATTGTGGGCGCCTGTAGTCCTACCTACTTAGGAGGCTAAGAAAAGAGGATTGCTCAAGCCCAAGAATTTGAGGTTGTGTGTGCGCTATGATGATGCCTTAGCACTTTACCCAGGGTGACTAAGTGAGATTTTGTCTAAAAAAAGAAAAAAAAGAAAAGCAGTTAAATGCCAGTTCAAGATATAAGCAGCTTAGCATTTTCCCACACTCTCCATCCACACAAGCATGTGGGCCACATGCCCTTGAGAAACTAATTAAATTTCTCACAAAAAATAAAATTGCTACCACAGTCAAAGGAAAAGAGAAAGAGAAAGACAGTCCCAAGCCAGTCAACCTGAGACCCTTTGGAAGTGGCGGTCGTGATGACGTAAATGAAGTGGAGGTGAGTGACTTGCCCTGCCTCCTAACACTGACAGCGATTGCTTTATGTGTGCATCTAAGCACATCCTCTTGGAAGTTATGCTGTATTGAGTAAATTCTACAATTTTCTGGCCCAAATTTCATGTTTCTAGTTTTTCTTCCTGAGGTTTACTTTATGGCTGAGTATGTTTTGGATGTTTCCTCAAGGCTGGCTGGCCCCAGTACCAGCAGGACTGGCATCATCTAGGAATTCGCTACACATACAGAATCTGCATTTTAACAAGATCCTTAAGTGATCCATATGCATGTAAACATTTGGAAAGCTTTAAGGGGACTGTTAGGGAAGAGCAAGACTTCAGTGGTTCTCAAAGTAAGGTCTCTGGAGCAGAAACATCAGCATCACCTGGGAACTTGTTAGAGCTGCAAGGTTGTAGCCCTATGGCAGAGCTACTGAGTCAGAAGCTCTGGGATCAAGTACTCTGTTTTAACAGGTGATGCTGATGCTCACCAACATTGGAAAACCACCACAGTAGGTAGACTGCAAGATGACATCAAGGGCCTTTGGGGTTGGAATGTAGTGACCATCAGAATAATCAGGAGATGAGGATGCAGGATCTATTGCCAGCTGTAATTAATTAGCTGTGTTACCAATTAACTGGATTTAGTTTTCTTAGCTGCAAAGAGAAAAGGATGCAAGTTCCTTGGAGTAAAAAGTTCTCTAAGTGTGTTTTGTGGGGGTTCCAAATGGTTTCTTGAGGGCCATGTTAATAGTGTAGTTATTCCAGAAATAAAAATAATAGCACAAATAATAAAAATATAAGCCAAAACCTATTGTGCTCATTTAAATCCACTTGGCGATTCTGAAATATAGGATATGATTATTAAACAACTGTAATCAAACCTCCCTGCACATGTGTTATGAGGTCTGGCCTGCAGAAGGCAGATCAGTTCATCTCAGGTAAGTTTTAGTTACCAGGGTGCAGATAATTGCACGAATATGCTCTCACATCATTTACTTGTTACCATTACATTTGTTAGGTTCCCATTTTTATTTGTTCCAATTATATTATGTTGTAACTGCAATTTATAAAAATGGTTCAATGGCTCATGAGTAGTTTATTGATGCTTTAAAGAACCCATGCAATAACTACATACATGCTACTTCAGAATTACCCCATGGATGTAATAAATAGCACTTTGAGGTGAATGTAGGATTTGAACCTAATTAAGCTGGGACAAATGAATCTTCAATATAAAGATTTTACTGAGGCATGTGAAGGAATGTAACATGAAGTAAAGAGATAATAAAAATATTTTCTCTTCGTCTTCACCACGTTGTCTGCGAGAAGACTTTGAGAACATACCTTCAAAATTGTTACTTTTCTCATTGACAAAGAAGGTAAATACCATACTCCGTGCAGAAGCTTGTAAATATGACATTAATGATGTCCATCTGAGTAGAAAGGAGAGAACACCCTGGGTGGATTCCTTGGTGGCAGTGTTGGACAATCACACAACCTCAGCAATGTGCCACATGGAGGAGGAGGAGCACCTACTCACGCACTCATGCATACACTGACCTGAGAATGCACCCCCTGGAATGCAGACTGTGTGGGTCTCCCTGCGCATCCACCGAGTGCGCACACGTACAATAGAGGAACGCTCAATGACTTTTTCATTCTGCCTTCCATCTGTCACCTATGCCGCATAAGATATTTGTCATTTAGCCAATGCGTACTTTGTTTGCCAGAGGTAGGCTGGAAAAGACACCCTACAGTCAGTGCTGCGCCCTGCGCATTTCACAGGGCAGAGCTGACATTCATCTGTGTACCTCCAGATGGCGATTCCGCTTTTGTGGCTGTGGTGACGGCGGTGAAGGTGATGAAATCATGGCCACTGAGTGAATGCAGTTCAGTGGGGGAAGAAATACATCATTATTTCCACATTATATCATTCTGGTTGTGCATGGCAAAAAGCTTATGTGAATTTTTTTAAAGCTAGTTTTATTGACGTGTAATTCACCTAGTATCACATAAGCATGAGATAAAACATTTCTGTCACCCACAAAACTTCCTCGTGTCCTTTTAAATTCAACTCTTCTTCTCTTCCGCTTCTCTGATAATCACAGATCTCTTTTCAATCCTTTTTTTTTTTTGGCCAAGGCAGGGTTTGAACCCACCATCTCCAGCATATGGGCCCAGCACACTACCCCTTTGAGCCACAGGTGCTGCCCTCTCTTTTCAATCCTAATTTTACTTTTTTCCAGAATGTCATACCAAATGGATTGTGGGGGTCTGGCTTTTTCACAGTTAGTTGTGAATTTGGGGGAGGAGAAACAAGAGAAAGCAATATTTTTAAAAGTCAGTAGATTTTTATTTCTTTGATTTCATATGGTATGCCTAAGGGTACAATCTCAGCAATATGGTCATATCTCCAAAATCTCGATGTATTATTGTACCACGAAAACACTAAGATTCATCAAGATCAAACTGTAGAGCAGATGCTTTGATTGACAAGAGACTTATTCCTCCGAATTAGTTGTTTTTTCACATTTCTGAGAAAATAAATCAATGTTCTTATTGGCAATTAAAAACACACATACATACACACCAAATGCCACAATAGAATATGATGAATGTTTTCTGAGCCCCAAACAACCAAGAGAGTGCATTAACAATCTATTAGCTATCATCTTTCAGATACTTGTTCAATCTTGCACAGCTTTTGAACGTGATATAGCACAGCAGATAATGCACTGTAAATGTGCTTCAGTGAAATCTTGCACACAATTTCGTGGTCCACCCATGTTCAATTAGAACATCCAAAACTGTTGCCTAGAACTAGTTGCCACCATCTTTATGTCAAGTTTCAGGTTCATAGTTTGTGCATAGCTTATATAAATCATCAGTTTTCCCTTAATTTATATTCACAGCATCATGATCCCTTTTATCATGCTGTGTGGCACAAAATTTTTGACGAATTAAGGCCCACAGAGACTTTCAAAGAAAACAAAGAATTCCTTTATAGTTTCAAGCTGCTGCCCTCTTTTTGTATTTTCTACGGACCTAAAGAAATGGAAACTCTCAGTTGAGATTTTTCAGGAAAGCACTAGACTACTGGCTGATTCAAGGACTTGCTATGATGAATTGAGTATGCAAATCATTTTACATACAGAGTTTTGAAGGAAAAACCCCCCGAACATCTGGATCCCCAGCCCTCCCTGTTGACCAACATAAGTGTAACCCAGAACTGCCCATTCCCAGGTAATACGAATTTTAAATGTACTTGGCTTATTTCCAAGAAAGTCTGTAGGTCCTCAGTACGGCCATTAAACATGCCAGGTCAGAGGCTCATTGCATGTTAAATTGACTATCTACCCTATGAAAGAAGTTCCACTTTAATATTCAAAGAGTATTTTTTTAAATTCACTTTGGGAAACAAAAAGACTCTAGTTAAGAGCAAACAAAGGGCTTTACAATGCAAAGAAAATCATCTGGTAAACTAGAATGATTTAAAGAAAAATGGTAAGGGAAGATGACTCCTTCCAAGCAACAGCTGAAAGACCAAATGTAACTGAAAAACACAAGTGCCAGGTTGCCCCTGATGAATATCTCCTTTCTGAGAATGTACGTGTATCATTTCACTTGGGCATCTACAAAGCCTTGGAGGTAGGTAGCCAAAGTAGGTTATTTTTTAGGGGTGGAGAAACTGAGACTCAGCATCTTAGTGTCCTATTTAAGGCCCTTCAAAAAGAAATACTGGTGAGCAGTGGAGAACATTATCACTTCCTTCCCTTGCTCAGGCGTAGACCGTCGTGCCATTGCTATTCTTTCTGCTCTGGTACTGCTCATTCTTGCGTCTGTGGATCATTTATTCTGTCTTCACTAGAAACAAAAGCTTTGTACCTTGTGACCTTTTAATTTAAATAACATCATTTGAGTTTGTGTTTTTCTGAAACAGGTCTCTGGGGAGAGAATCTCTAGGAATTAATTATCTACCACACCATACTCTGAAAAGCATCAAGTTCAAACTGGTTGATGTTACTTGCAGAAAAGGGTTGCTAAATAAAAGTCTAATAAATCTTAGACTAATATAAGACTAATAAACAGGAAGTCTGACATAATCTTATTCCAAACTAAGTCTGACATATGACAGTTCATCAGAAAGCACAGATATTATGGGTATTTTGTTTTAAAAAGTATTCCTTTTTATACTTCATAATAAAAATAACAGCTTTTATTACCATCTATCATGAAAATCATAGGTTAATATTAATATATAACTACTAGAACTTAGTTGAAATTCATGTGCATTTGTTGGATTATGTAAGTTTCTTTTCATATCAACCATTAGATAATTTCATTTGCTTATCTTCAAAACAGTTGAATGAGATAAATAGCATTACTTTTATTTTACATATAAAAGAAGTGATACCTTTAAAAAGTTTAAGAGGGGGAGTGACTCATTCAACTTTACACAGATTTTACTTGCTTTTCCCAACCTTGCCAAGTAAAAGTGTATCTCCCTCTGGCCCTTCATTCATACATTTCATCTTCTATTTACATAAATATACTTTTTGTTCTTCTGAACTCAAGCTATTACTTATGGGGAAGGCAAATTAGTGAAATAAGGTAGTCAATATTTAATTCAAAAAATAAGCAACCTAGTTATAGAATATGAAAGAGATAACAAGATCAATAAATTGTTCTAAAGGGTTGACTCTAATTTTCCAGTCTTTGCTTTCCTAATTTTGTTTTACATTGCCAGTGATTTTTGGAGTCAATGTCTTCACAGCACTTCAGCAATCCCATTTATAACCATACCACACTCTTATGTTTGTCAGTGAAATGTTTCCACCTCTGATACTATAAATATAGACATGCTTTTCCCAGGTCACAAGCTTCTTTTCTCTCAGTTCTCTCTATTCTTCCCAAGAAGTCAGTTCTTTGCCTACACTTAGACCTATAATCCTTTCTGGTTTCCTTCTAAGGCTCCTCTGTCTTACTTCCTTTCACATTTCACGGCCCAGCTTAGAATTTCTCTCTCTTCAATCACTGTCTTGCAAGTATTCTGAATTCCCTTGACCTCTTAACCTTCTTAAACACTTGACTGATCAAAGTCCATCTACATTTGGACAAGTCCCAGAGTTCCCCTTTTCCATACCCAGATTCCTGAGAAGTGTTGGATACAACAGTGTAAACTGGGAACAATATACATTTGTGGTTGTTGACTTCCAGTGCTGGTTCATTTTCTGTAATTATAGCATTTTCAGTATTATTCAGTCTCATGCTTCCATAGCACAGATGTCAAATATTCTCCACTCTTCACTTCCTTATCTCATCATCATCTTCAAAGAAAAAAACAAAAGCTATTAATGAAAAATTGCCTTAACTCCTTCCACCAAATTCAAGTACTTTTCTTTCTTGCATTATTCTGTTGTAGTCGGGGGTCCCTTAGTACCAAAGCCTGAGACATACTGAGATGTTAATGAATTATAGGAAGGTGTACTCCCAAGGCAGTCTGAGTTAGAGCAGGATTGTGCAATGGTTTGAATGGTGCCATCCCCTCCAAAATTCATGTTAAGATGTAATTCCCAATGCAACATTATTAAGAGGTGTGGCTTTGGGGAGGCTCTGCCCTGATGTCTGGAATTAGCCCTTTCAAAAGGGCTCAAGGTTGAAGAGCGATTCCTCCTGTCCTTCTGCATGTGAGGCGCAGTACTCCTCCCCTCTGGAGGGTGCAGCTACCAAATACCATCTTGGAAGGGGAGATCAGCCCCTCTCCAGATACCAAACCTGCTGGCACCTTGATCTTGGACTTTGCAGCCTCCAGAATTATGGAATAAATTTCTGTTGTTTATAAATTACCCTCTCCGTGGTGCTTTGTTCCAGCAGCACAAATGCACTAAGACAGATGGAAAGCAGATGCATCACTCAGGTGTCGCTGCTGCTTCGCGAGATGGAGAGTCATAGCCAGTCACTCTGCTGAGTGTCACTCCCTTGAAAGCCAGTATGGGACACAAGTATTCCAGAATAGTTGCATAGAATCAGAATGGAGAAGAAATTTTCTAATGGTACTTGCTCATCTTTTGCCTTTTCACTGGCCAAAGTTTCCCTCAGAGGTAGTTGTCTCCTTCACACCTCTCTCCCAGCTCTTGGCACCTTTACAGATTTTTTCTGTCTTCTCCATTCCTTCCTCTCCTTTTTGACACTTCATTTACACATATATTTAGCTGCTTGAAGTTACCCATCGTTCCCTCATAGCCTTTTTGGTCTTTATAGGCTGTTTATCTCCCTGCTATTTATTTCCATTTGCTATGTCTTCAAGTTCGCTAACCTTTCCTTGTGCAATGTCTATCTGTAATTATTTTCCTATTCAGTGTATTTTTCATCTTAGACTTTCTAGTTTTCATCTGTGAAAGTTTGATTTGGGTCTTTTAAATGCTTTCTACATCCCTACTTAACACATTTAATTTTAATTTAAAAAAATATAATGACATTGGGAAATATATTAGCCTAAATATCAATTACTTGTTTAAGAGTTTAATCATGAAGGTCAATGTTCTTTCTCTCTTTTTATGTGATTTCTATAATGGGTATATTCTGTAATTAGGATATACACACACATATTTCCACAAGTGAACACATATTTCCTAATTTGTTTCATTATTTGATCATTGAACAATGACTGCTGTTGGGAGAAGGACCTCAAATGAGACATCACAGGAATGAAAATAAATTTTATTTTTCATCTCAAGAGAACTAATTCTCACCAGAAACATTTGAAAAACTCACTAAATCTTAAGCTAGTCCTTATTCAATAGTACTCAACGTTATCAGTATTTTATTTAAAGATATTCTACAAGTATAATTGTTTCATCTTGGTAATTAAATACTTTCACCATCTGTTTTCTATTTCTTTTCCTTATGATCTTAGCACTATTCATTTCTGAAGGCTCGTGTGTCCAGGAATTCACAAAATATTTCATATTGCCTTTGAAATTTTGATTTTACTACCTTTTGTATTATAAGTTTTAAAGTATTTGCTTTCAAAATGTGAATGAAATGTGCAATTATCAAAGGTTAATTAAATTTCTTCAATCTGGAAATATTAATATTCTAAATATTTACACAGGATTAAAGGATTTGGACACAGACACACATGGAGACAAAGACAGATTCCTAAATTCTACTTTCAAAACCCTAATAAATAAGCCTAATGTGATTTGATGACAATGATTTATTAAACAGAATCTTTCCTGACAAGTTGTATTCTCTGCAATATCTGTCATTTTCCTGTCCAATTATGTTTAAATCTCATTCAAACCATGATAGACAATGGAAGTTTTGATTAGTCATGTTGGGATGCTGAATTATCTCTAAAACCAACCTTCCTCCCTGGCTTGGTTTGGGTTTCTCCTAAAGCAAACCCTGGGCCAAGGACTTGGATGCAAACAATATATTTGGGAGATAATCCCAGGAGA
>CAUYON010160946.1:0-15888 GCA_963573935.1 Arctocebus calabarensis
CAAAAAAAAAGAAAGAAAAACTAGTCAAGGGTTGTGGCAGGCTCAACACTGTCTCAGTTACTCAGGAGGCTGAGGCAGGAGGATTGGTTGAGCCCAAGAGTTTGAGGTTGCCGTGAGCTATGATGCCGTGGCACTCTACCGAGGGCAACAGAGTGAGGCTCTGTCTCAAAACACACACACACACACACACAAAGAAACAGAAATTGGTATGACGGTCCCTCTTCATTAAGAGAGGGCTACACGGGACAAGGTGAAATACAACCCAAGGGCTTTGTTTTTTGCTGCAGACATTACTTCCTCATTTTTGTCATTAAGAGCTCTTAGCAGCGAAAGCAGTTTGGGATTTAACAGGAAAAGGCTATCAGCCGGATTGACTCCTGTCAAAGGCTCCCTTTCAATAAACATTTACAAGAAGAGGAGCTTGATAAGTATGGCCGCCTCCCAAGAAATGTGTGGTAATGGCAGCTTTGTGCCTGGCAGTAAGATCTTTCCAGGTATTTTTCTATGCTACATCAGTTTCCTTCCAGTCCATAAGTAATTGAAACCAAATGCCTATGAAGACGTTTACAGGTAGTGACATTGCCTTATTTTAGTGAAGATGAACAGAAATAAAGGAATAGACTTTCTTCTAAAATATGATAGACTTTTTTGTGCTTTGAAGACCTAAAAACCCTCGTCTTCTTGCCGAGGATGAACCTGTCATTCTTCAAGTCGGTCAAACAGCAGAGATTTATTTTGGCCAAAGAAAACTTTATTTGTTCAGACTTCGCTCTGCTGGTGGAATCTTAGGATTCTGGCACTGAAAGAGAACACAGGAATGATTGTCTGAGCCCTCGCCTTCCTCATCTTGAATGTGGACGGTGTGGGCCCAGTTGGGTTGTCAGCCTAGACAACCAAGACCCAAACTAGAGGGTGGCATTTGAGGGTCAGCCAAACTCATCAGCCTGTTAGGAGAGTTCAAGAAGAAGCAGTGAAGTCCATGCCTAACCAAGGGGGCTGGGGACGGTGCCTCGACAGGGGAAGCAAGCAGGAGCTGGCAGCAATAGAGGAGAAGCCTGGGCCGCTGCAACCGGGGGTGGGGATGGGGGTGGGGTGGGGCGGTGGAGGTTGGGGGGTGGGGATGTGTGTGCCTTCCGGGCGGCAGGTCCTGGGGAGGGGGAGCGTCAGGCTGCTGGAAACTCCAGGCAGACAAAAAAGCCCAAGTCCTTCATTTTTCAGAAGAGAAACCTGCTACCCAGAGCTGCTGAGAGAATGCTGATGCAGGCACAGATAGCTGGTGGCCAAAAAGACTGGCCTGGAGTCTCCAGATTTCTCTCTCCCCATAACTCAGTTGTCTTTGCTGTTTAGTTCACAGGCCTCCATTTACACCCATAAATCCCGTTTGTTAGGGAGAATCTGTTTCCTTTACAATTCTTGTTTTTTCCCATTCAGGGCAGCCTGTCTCCTCATACAGGACAAGGTCGCAGACGACCTGTGTGTTGAGACGTGTTCTTCGCGCAGCACTGCATTCATTTGTCAGTCTCCCACTTTCCTTCCTCTGTGAATTGTAAAGAGGGCTTATTTTATTTTTGTGTAACGTTTCTCTAATATTAAGGTTAAGTCATAGAAAAATTTGTTCTAGTCTTTAAATCATTCGTGTGGATGATACGTGTTTTATTAATGCCAACTTAGAACTTGACATAATAATTTTACCCTTATTGATGCATTCTGCTACAAAATAATTGGTTCAGGGAAACCTGATCAAATGTGGATGGAATTTGTACATTTTTTTCTATTTTATTCCCCTGGGAATTTCACTAAAATGAGAGGGATATTAACAATGCAAAAAGAGAAAAGAGCATAGAACAAAGATTGCAGGTAAGGCAACGTGGCCAGCGGGGGGATGTCACCACCCTGGGAGACAGAATGAGAGGGAAGAACTGACTCAGCCGAGCGAACGCCCCAAACCCAGTGTGAGCGGGGAGAGGCCACCAAGAAGCGCCCCAATATGTGCTCCCAGAAAGGGGCTATGGAGGCAAAGGAGAGGCCCTGGGAACAGACAGTGGATGGGTTACTGCTTCCTCTTGGTTAATAAGAACTGCTAAATTTCCTTTTTTTTCTTTTCTAATATTCGCAAAGATTCACTTTACGTTTTGTGAATGAGCCAGCTCTCTCCACACACATTCCATTGGGACAAATTGGGGTTAAAGCTGCTCATTTTGGCACTGGTTTAGTTGAGGAGACATCTGAGTGTCCTGAGCTGAGGGGATGCAGAGACGTCTGAGCTCACCGCCCTCGTTCCCGCGGCGTCTCAGAATTTCCCTGGGGGGACAGAGAGTCCAGCTACTTGTAGACATGAGAGAACAGAGGGGGAGCCCGTGGTCAGGGCTGGGGGAGGCCCAGAAGGCCTCAGAGAGAAGGGGGTATTTGGATCATGAATGGTGAGTGGCTTGGGATGGGGGAGGGCCCAGGGACCCCAAAGAACGCTCCTGGGAATGCCACGCCAGATGGTGACACAGGAACAGTGGGAGGCATTCTTTCAGGGAAGTGGTACCTGTGAGATTTATATTGTGACATCGATGTGCAAGGTCGGTTTCTAGCTTTCCTGTCAGTCTGTTGCTGTGACATAGTATGAATGCAGAGCCCCAGAGAAATGGAAGGGTGTACATTTTCATGGCAAGTGGTTACAATGGCAATTTTCATTTAGTTGGGGGGCTCAAAGGGATCTTCTAGGATGAGCAGGCTGACAGTCACGGGTGGCCTCCGAGAGGGTGTCACCCCTGGATATCCAGGTCCTCATCTGAGGACAACTGCACCAACAGAACTGGCAGACATCACCGAGGCCTTGAGAAAGGCGTGTAGGGCATGTGGGGAGTGGGGCTTAGTCAGTGGGGCCATAGGGCCATGACTTCCCACGCTCCTTCACCAGGCGTGGGAGGGAACAGATATAGGAAGACAGTGGCAGAGAGAACGCCCCATCTACCGTAGTAGCTCCTGGGAACAGGGCAGAGACGTACTTAGGGTGCCATGCCTGGGCCCACGGTGCTGACCCACCACGTAGGAGCCAATGGTATTGAGGGTCTCCTTCGCACTGGGGGAGTTAGCGACGTTCTTACCTGCTCTGTCAGCTTTGCCACTCTAGCAATTAACTGATTAATTTAACAGTTGTTGAACAGCTTCCCTGTGCCAGGCAGTTGTTTGAGTTCCTTACCTCCTTTTGCACGGGTTCCATGGGCTTTACAAGGGCAAGCCCTTTCCTAACTCATCTTGCTAAAAACCTACCCTGAGCCCTGGGTAACACAGACCTCAGTCACTGTACCATGGTCACTAGATTTTATGTTCTGAAAACTTATTCTTTGACTGTTAAGTTCTGAATTTTATTGGCTATTTATAATGATTTATGTTCTACTTGCCTAACCATTTGAAGCTACAAGAGTTGTTTCATAAGCATCGTAACTTACCGGCCTGGATGAAGCATCCATTTGTAAAAGTTTCTAGTATTTGCTGCAAATCCAAAACTTAACAAGCACAGAGTTTATTTTGAAATCGCAGCAGTGAAACTGGATGGTCTTCAATGTCCGTGAGGGAACAGACTTTCCCCCAGAACCCCCAACTCTGGACCACAATTTATTATTGTTTAAATCAATCTGACTTTCTGCATACCAGCCTGTACTTTGGGTCATACAGACTTAACCCCAGAACAAAATCACTTTGTTCAATAAAAAACAGGGCCCCTCCAGTCCGCTGGACTCCTTTCCATGTATTCCATCAGAAAAAAGGTTTATTTGACTGCATGGTAACCTCAAACATAATTCTTCACGGAAATAAACCTGACAAATGCCTTACCCGGCCTGACGCAGAGCAGACTTAACGTCAGCATCCGTGTTAACTGCTGCGGGGCAGGACTTTAAAAGAAAATGGTCTAGGAGAGTGGACCCAAATGCTTACCAACAGAGTAACGATATAAAAATCTCCCATTTGAGCAAAGTTATTTAACACCCATTTTTAATTTTGTTCTTCCAATAGTGCCTCATCTGTTGCTACTAAGATCATTTCCTAGAGTTATGGAAATAACTTCAGTTTTAAAAGGTGGTTAGGAGGTGAGCAGGGCTTTGGAAGTTTCTGGCACGTCTGTGGTTTACCTCTCCTTTCCAGAAAGACGTTAGTCTAGTGTCCCAGTGTTTGGTGTCACCTTAGAGATGGAAGGGCTGCTTCTTACCAGTCACTGCGTGAGCTCGTGTCTACCCTGGTATAAAATCTAAAAATCTTCGTTGGTGGAGGGTAGCTAACATGCTTAAGAGAAGTGATTTTATTTCAGTATTTAAACTTTACAGTTGGAAGGTCCAGGCTCTGTCTGCATACTGTTTTCTCAGCTAGAAACCTCTGGGCCTGGGCAGTCAGGGTAGAATTGCAGGAAAGTCACGGCTTGCTCCCTCCTCACTCCTACCCATTGTATTAGACCTCCAAGGCCCTTCTGGCCCCTGCTAACATCACCCCATCATCCAGGGGCTCCGAAGAGTGGGTGTGCAGCGTTTGGCCTTTTTGTCTGAGAGTAGCATCCGCCTCCCTCAGCCCAACCATCCACATTGCTCAATTTGTTGAGAACTTGTCCTTACTCTGTGGTTCCAGTGAAGGCTGCCATGATCTTTTACGTACATGAACTTGAGCTCCCATGACCACCGTTGACCAGCTTAGAGTTGGTTTCGACCATTCAAACCAACTTTGGGAACTTTTCAAGCTAAGTCAAAGAAGAGAGTCAGCACCTTTCTGGACGGCCAGTGGTTGTAAAGCCTCGGGCTGACTCTTGAAGTCTTGGAGGAAAACGATCTGTGTGACAGGTGCTGCTGCCATGTCAAGAGAAGCAGGAAGAAGTGGGCGAGCCAGAGAATGCTCCTGGCTCCAAGTGCCCCTGAACAAAGTCCTTGCCTCGCTCTCCGCTTGGTCCTTCAGCATTCCCTTGGAGTTTGTTAGATTTCCGCTTCAATTCCATCGGTTCAAACTGAAATTCTGCCACTTGCTCCCCCAGGAGCCACGTCCAACAGGCCCAGCGGTCCCCCCAGCATCTGAATGACAGCTGTCTCGCACCTCATCTTTACTGTGCCCAATATCAGCCATCAGTTACTTGTGGTTTAGAGGAAACATACAGGAGTTGCCACAGACTGTGGAGCAACTTGCCTGCTTTATTTTATCAATTATTTACCATAGGATGAGGCTTTTCAGGGTTGGCAAAGGGTTATTAAGAGGACTGGAGATACAACTCAAATCACAAAGAGGCAGATGAATAGGGTCCTGCCGTGCCTTATACCTCTGCTTTGGGAACAACAGCCCTCGACATTTTGCTGACTAAGGTGTTAAAGAACTACGGACCTGACAGAGTGACTCACTGTGGTTTTGCTAAACTCTGTAACTTATATGATAAATACAACTTATTAACAATATCTGAGCCAGACTTGAAGGAATTATACCTAATGATTTTCTCAATCTTGCCTTCCTAGGAGACAGTAACTTTTTAGGGATTAAGAACATTAATCCCCAGGATCAAGAACATTAATACTTGAAATCAAAGAAAGTTTTTAGAAAAAAAGGAATAGGGTAGAAAAGAGGGGGAAAAAGTAGACGCTGAAAAAGGCAAAAAGAATAGAGAAGGAGTGTGACCATGTGAGAGGGGACGGTGGGGGGACCGTGGGGGCAGCAGGCATGGTGAGGCAGGAAATGCCTGGAAAGCAGGACCAGTGACTCCGGAAAGACGTGTAAACAGGGACTTTGAATCCTCCTCCTCTGTTTTAGAAGCAATGGAGAGTCTCTTATGCTTTCAGAGGAGAAAAAAAGTCCCAAGTAGAAGCGAAGTTCTACCCCACGGCTTCCTGTCCGCCTGGAAGTCGTTTTCGTCTGTGGACGGACGCCAGCACTACCGGCCCAGGAACATTTCCCACGCACTGGCAGTCCACACTGGTTCTGATTTGGCTCTGGACACGATGTTCTGAGCCAGAGTAAGTTCTGTCCACTTTGGAGGTGGATCTGGCGTCACCTGGATCCTTTGGTTTGGAAAGATGCCTCTGGAAACTGCCAGCCTGGACTCTCCTGGCGAGAGTGAGTTGGAGACAGCGCTCGTGTTATTCTCCGCAAACTCCTCTTGACCCGGAGCTCTGGGCACACACCTGCCCATCCCTCTGGGGGCAAGTGAGTTGAGAACTAGCTCCCAGAGACGGTGTATCTGCCCTGTGCGCTCAGTCTCTCCCCTTTCTTTTCCCTTCTTGGCCACCAAGTGTTGATTAGAGGAGCCATTTTCTTGCATTTTCATTAATGATGCCTCCTGTAGTTTGCAGAGCACAAAGAATGAGCTGATTCATCTTTAACACAGCTTCATGCTCCCTGCACACTGTGGATTCAGTGTAAACGCAATTTAATCCTATCACCTCTCAAACAAAGTCGGCTTTTCAGTTCTTTCTTAAAGGGAGAGTGAGAACAATGTGTGTGTGTTTCAGTGGTTTCAGAGTAGTTAGGAACAAGAATGTTACAGGCCATGGAATATACAAAACCTTTGCCAGCCAATAGGTTTGATAGACGATAAATGTGTTTGTAGAAACAAATCCACACTTGGGCAGGGACCCATAATCAACAGCTGCAGAGCTTAAGGAGGATATCCTGCAGGGACGTCACTCACACACACAGAAACAATCAACAAATAACACCAGGATGGCTCAGCTGGGCTCTGTCACTGTGCAAAATTCACTTTTTAGAGATAAAATGTCGCCACGAGCATTTCACTGCTTCAGGAATGCCCTGACCTGTGTTATGTACAGACTGCAGGGTCCAGCTTTTTCCTCTCTGGGAGTTGGAAGGATCGAAGGTGGAGGGAAGGAGCTGTTTGTGCTGTGTTGAGATGGAGCTGCGTGTGGACCCCAACTGCTGCTGCATAGAACAGATGCAATGTGGGCGTGTGCGGGGGTCTGACCAGGGCAGCAGGATAGTTTGTGAAGGAAATGGTTGGTCACATAACAGCCTCTATAATTGCCAGCTGCATTTTTATTGAAAGCCTGAGCTGGAAAGTTAAGACTTTGGTGTTGAAACGGGCAGTCTTTGTGGATTTGGGTGTAGATCTGCCCTTCTAAGCCAGACACCTGAGCAAGGAAGCTGCCTTTTCTTGCATTCTTCTCCTGCAATCATCCAGCCCATCCACTTTATCTCTTAGATAGTTCTTGAGTCTGGCCTCACCTCTTAATCCCTATGGCCTGTGTTTCAGGGTATGTAAGGAAGTTTAGACTGAGATTCCGCTCTGTCCCCGGAGCTCTGTGCTCGGCAGCTTGTTCTTGTCCAGCTCAGCCTGGTCCCGTCTCTCCATGCGGGATGGATTCCATTTTCCTAGTACGGCATCCAGAGTCCAATGTGACCAGTCGACTCGCAGCCTCAATTATTGCAACTTCCCACAGGCACGTCCACACAGAGCTTTTCCTGGAAAAGGTCGGAGCCTTTTGCCTGTTTGTTGTATTACTACTATTATTATTTTTGGGAGGACAATGTTTCTCTCTGTCACCCTCAGTAGAGTTTGGTGGGGTCATCGTAGCTCACAGAAGCCTCAAACTCTTGGGCTCAAGTGATCCTTCGGTCTCAGCCTCCCAAGTTTCGGGGACTACGGGCGCCCACCACAAGGCCTGGCTAGTTTTTCTATTTTTAGTAGAGATGGGATTGCTCTGGCTCTGGCTGGTATCAAATTCCTGAGCTCAAGCAATCCACCTGCCTTGACCTCCCGGAGTGCTGGGATTGCTAGGATTGCAGGTGGAAACAGCTGTGCCTGCCTGGTTCATTTTACTTCTGCCTGGTATTCTCCCAGCTTTGGGTGGCCTGTCTTTTCTCACTGCCCCTTTCTTTGGTCTGGGAAATTCACTCTTCACAACCTGGTTCAAAAAATCTCTTCTACTCCTCTAGGAAGCATTTCTCAGACACCCCTGGGAGTGGAGAAGTGTAATGAATGGCCATTAGCTTCGCCAGTGAGCACCTGCACAGCCTTCTCGGGGACAGCTTTACTCCGACGGCCCCTTTCCCAGTCTCAGGTCCTGTGATTCACGTGAGGCTGACGTCGGCCGTCACTGGGTTAGGTCGAGCATGTTCAGTGTGACCCCAAGTGGGCCGATGAGAACCAAAAGCAATTCATTGCTGGCACTGAGGTTCGAGCTATCAGGGAAGCAGATTTTCTTTTTTTGTTTTTTTGGCCAAGGATTATGAAGATATGAACCTGAATTTGCTAGAAATATCCCTGTGCAGTCATGGATTGGGCCTTTTCCAGGGAGGAACTGTAAGAAGGAGGAGCCCAGAGTTATTGTGACTGACCTAAGCTCCTCCTCCTGCACGCCAAGACCCAAATCATACTTTTCAGTTTTGTGAGCCCATGAAGTATGTTTTCTTCTCATTTGCTTATGCCAGTTAGGGTTGGGTTTTTCTGTTACTTGCCACCAAAAGAATCCCACTGTACTTCAATTTTTCCCCTCTGCTCTGTGGCACCTTCTCTATCCTTATATTTTGCTCTTGCCCTGATATTGACTAATATCTGGTGTTTGGGAAAGTGGAGACTCTAGGGCTTTCCTGTCTAAGGCAGGCATAGAAATCAACTACCGGGGTCTTCTCTTGGTGCTAACGATTGAGCATATTATGCTCTGGCATAGAATTTTTATGCTTGGAGAAAAAAGGATAAAGATGGGACAGGTGAACAAGGAAGGAAGGAAGGACAAGGAGAGAGGTGGTTTTCATAGTGGAGGGGTGAAGATAGGATTACCCCTGGGTCTGTGCCTCTATTCAGATACAAAGAAAAGGAAGGGCTGAGATGGGAAAGGGGGCTCCTGCCCAAGCCTCTCAGGGAAGGTGTTATCTTCCTGTTTATATGTGTAAAGAACAAGGATGTGAAGGCAAACAAACCAAGACCTGGCCTGCCTTTCCCTAGGTTTCCACGGGTATCCATCATGGGCACAGACATTTCACAGCTTCCACAAGGAGAGTGCTTGTAGAATTTGAGAATGAAACCAGGACAGTACAGGTTCTAAAGGGGCAACCTGGATATGAGGGGTTGATTTAACAGCTCAGTCTCAGAACAGCTTGGGGAGCATGACGATGTTTCCCAGGGCACTAATGGTGCTTCTTCAAAACCGAGTTCGCTCCAGACACCTGTAGGAGCTCTGCTCGATACGGTCTTAATCCTTCTCGGACTAAGCCCAGGATTTTCTTACTTGGGAAATATGAGTTCAGATGTATTCTGAACAGATCATACGGTACATACGTGAACTGCATGTGCAGAGAAAATACGTTATTTGAAAATTCCTTTCCATTAAAAAAGAGGCCCCTGTTAGGTTTCATTGGTAGAATATGCAGGGAGTGCTCCTCTCTAGTGATCAAGACCCCACGGAAGCCAGTCAAGCACACCTGGGATCTAGAAATACGTTTAATCCACTATTTCAAATGCTTAATCTCAGCCCTTCTCTTCTGTCTCTTCTGGGCAGGAGAAATTGGAAAATTCAGCTTGTCTCTGAGCTCTGCTTGGGTCATGCGATGTGGTCAACCTCACGGGAAACTGTGACTCTTCTGGAAACTCTTCCTGACTCTCTCTCTGCGTCTTTTTTTCACATCTTTCTCGTCTGCTCCTTGATCTTCCTTTTCTCCTATCCTCTTCTTTGTCTAATTTTGTGTCTAGTCTCAGGGGAATGTTGTCTGACATTCTTTGCTGGGGGTGTGAGATGGAGTAAGGTGGGGGGTCTGGGTTCTAAATGAAGAAGAGGGATAGAAAATGTTTTCTTTGAAGATAATCTGAAGGCAGAAGGTTTAAGTACTAAGACTGCAAATGTTAGTTTTCTTCTAGCTCTTCTCCTAGTTACTGTAATGAAGAGTCTCCTCCTCAGCTTGGGTTATTTTACAGAATACCTTCTCTTTAAGCGTAAGGGTCCAAGAGCAAGTGTGGGAAAGACCCGTTAAGTGAGAGAAGTGACTGCAAGTAAATTCTTTTCTCATGACTTTTCCCATTTAATTGGGCAGGAGACAGTTCTTTTAGGCTTTTACTTGATCAGATGGCAATTGCCATGTGTCATGGCTTTTATTTTTTAAATTTCATAATATTATGGAGATGCAGATGTTTTAGTTACATAGTTTGCTTTCGTATGTTTTAAGTCAAAGTTATAAGTGTGCCCTTCACCAGAAAGTCTGCAGGGTACCTGTGCACTGTGCCTGCTGGGTGGGAATTTACCCATCTCCCTCTACCCACTTGAATTTCATTGAGTTTTGCTTCCATAGGAGCACAGGGGTGTTGAGCGAATAGTTCCAATTTGTTACTGAGTACATGTGGTGTTTGCTTTTCCATTCTTACGATATTTCACTTAGGAGCATGGTCTCCATTTCCACCCAGGTTGTTGTGAAAGTGTATCATGGCTTTTAGATCGAATTTCCTTAATGGAGAAATCAGGGACGGGATGGATTATAATTTCTTGTCTGTCACTGGGGAAAGCAATCATGGTCTTTGCAGGGATATCTTCAATTTCTACCATCTCAGCAGGTGGAAGCCTTGCTTATGATGATTTTGGTTTTGCTAAAGAGATAGTATGTGGAAGTGGAGTATTTAAATAAGTTCTATCTGTTCCATTGTGTTGTAATTGCCTGTTTACTTGTCTATCTCTTCCTGTTAGACTGACAGCCCCCGAATCTGCCCTTTCGCCTTTATCCCATTGCCCGGCACATAGTTGGTGCTCAGAGCCGCTGGATACAATGTGAAATGACCACTTGGTTATGAGGCGAATGTCAGGAATATTGACACGAAGTATTTGGAAGGCGTGTGGGGAACTTCTCTTGCTGTTCTCATGGGTGGGACATCTTTGTTGACAGAACTTTGTTTTTAAGGAAGCAATGCTAAAAGTACATACATGTACAAAGATGTTGAATAAGCTGAAAAAACAGTTAATGTTGATAATTTTTCTCAAAATGTGGCTGCAGAGCACCAGCCCCCTGCGTGTGCCTGCTCCAAACCACTGTTTCTCTCTCATGCTGTGTCCTCTGCCCCCCAACTCTCCTTTTACATTTGATTAAGTTTAATTTATTCTTGCTTCCAATCAGGAAAAGCATGTGGGATTTTTAGTCATCATTTTTAGAGGAAGAAATGGAGATCATAGAAGTTCAGTGGCTTCCCCCAAATACCCAGTGAATCCCTGGAGTCACATCCGACTGTTTTTCGTGCCCTTGTTTTAAACATTCTGTTTGAGGTTGGGCTCCCACCCATCTTGTGGCACATGGAAGAAAGGTCAGTGAGGAAGAGGTGGAGATACATGGTTTTGTTTTCTAGAAAACAAATGTAACTTAAGGATTTTTTTATATAATCATCAAAAATACCTGTAGAGGACTGGACACCACGCTTGCAAAGGACAGTTACTGATTCTTATCACATTAACAGGAAACACTGAGAACAGGACAGTCTCCTGGCCAGCCTAGAGATGTTTCCTGACTTGGGGGCAATCCCCCAAGTCACTCAGTGTTCCAGAATGAGATAAGGTCGGTCACTCACTAGTGAGCATGTGTTAAACATGGAAGCTTAGTAGTTCTTCATGAGGGTTGTGGGGAAAGGACGCGTGAGGAGAGCACGTGGCAATCATTATATAGGCAGCCCACATATGTAATTACCTGAACTCTCCACACCTGTTGCGTATGTCAATTACCTTAACTCTCCACACCTGTTGTGTATGACCTTAATAAATAGCTGTTGTGGAGAGGGCTTGGGCCTTCCCTGCAACTAAGGTTAGTCTGCCTCCTGCAAGCTTGTATTTCTAATCCATGTCACGCCTGGTTCCTTCCTGCAGCGATCGAGACCAGGGCCATAGGAGTCGCGACAAATACCCACCAGGATCAATGAATATTTATAGCACAAACACAAAATGGTTTATCTTCAGACATACCAGCTATATGTAAATTTTATCCAGAAAATAAAGAAGTGTAAGATGTATTTTTTTATACATACATTGTTTCCTTTTTTGTTACTTGTTTTCTTCTTTTCTTTTTCTCTCTCCTTCTCCCTCTCTCCTCTTCTTTTTCTCCTTTCTTTTCCAGAATGCTTCATAGACTAAGGAACGACATCTTGTCCTTACTCCCCCTTGAAGGCCCATTTGTGGCCCGGGCAGTGGGGCGGTTTTGTGCCTCTGAAGGTGCGCCAAGGCGATCATGCTTTGGGTAAAGTGAGGAACGTCCAGAGTTTCACACTGGTTGTGGGGGGTTGAGGTGTGTGAACTGTTGTTTTTGGTGGAGATGGGATGATGATGAAGGGGATAAGCAAGATTTCACTGATAGTAACGTCAAGATGGAGGTGGAATTTTAAATTTACGATCAATTAGCATTAAAAAATGTATTAATAACTTAAGCAAGTAAGGGCTTAAATTCAGGCAGCTAACAGTTTCATGCTCTTCTGCTGATTTTATGTTTCTCTGGACCACAGTTTCAATACAATAAATATACGTACCATGACCTTCTTCCCTAGGAATCTGGAAGAAAATAAAGGAATCATAAAAGAATTTTTCTATTCTTTTGTGAAAAGGACTTTAAGACTACAAAGTGCTGCTCTGTTTTATAGAGGGAATCATGAAGTGGTAGGTGTTATGATGAGGTTTATGATGAGGTTTCCTGGAATTTTTGTAATGCAAAATGGTTCTGAGGATTCAGATTGGATGTAAGTTCTTCTTTTTTTTTTTTTGCGTTTTTTGGCCGAGGCTGGGTTTGAACCCGCCACCTCTGGCATATGGGATCAGTGCCCTACTCCTTTGAGACACAGGCGCCACCCTGGATGTAAGTTCTTAAACATCAAGACCATGGCAGTAAAGATGTACATTTTTGATAATGTACAGGCCTTTATAATTTTGTGTGTGGGCTTTCATTTTAGAAGATAAATGTATTTCTAAAGCTTTGTGAAAATGAAGTGTTTTTTGACTTGTTTGTGAATTAAGACAAAAAACAGAGACCATGGCATGAAATGAGTAATGTGCTCAGTGACTGGACCCACACTCACACGTGAAGTCCTCTTAAGATGTTCCTATTAAAGAGTTTTCCCATGTGATATATTCAAAGTTTTATATGTCTATATTTTAAATTTTATTCCTAGTACATTTTCTCTAGGAAGATATTTTTTGCTAGAGGCTCTTCCTTGGAATAATGTTTAAAAGGGATTTACTATGTATGTATGCATTTAAATATTTTGAAATTTTCTCATTTTTGGTTCTTCTCAGAAGTTAAAACACCTCTGAAGATCAAAGCAATCTCCTTTCCCCATTCCCCAGGGGTAGAATTTGGGATTTTATCTAAGGAGAAGTGCATTCAGTGAATGTAGAAAGAAGAATAACACAACACCCAGCTGAGTGAGAAAAATCAGCCCTCACAGACATTTTTGTCCTTAGCGAACTGGTGACTTTCCAACAGGGTCTGTCTTTTGAAATCTGTTTTTTTCTCTCCCAAATTAACCCCCAATTGTTAAAAAGAAAAGGTCCCACCCTTCTACCCTGACTCTATAAACTTTCCTTGATGAAGGAGAGGGTGAGCATTTTTGAGAGTCCTGGAAGAGTCAAAAAGGTGATTTCATAGTTGAGTTTACATTTTCTGTGTTTTCCACTGTAATGTCTCCTTGGCCTAAAGCTAATTTTATGTTGAAGCCTCAATGACATCAGAAATGTTCTGGAAGAACAGGAAGTCTCAGTGACTGTTCATTGTGACACCATGTTTTTATTCTTAGAGTGCTCACAAGTGGCTTTTACGTTTCACAGTATCAGCCATGCTGACGATCTGCTGGTCTAGCGAAATGCTTGAAGATACGCAGAATGATACAGCTGAAGAACGAAGCAGCCAATCTATCCGGGTGCACCACAACCATTTGTGGTACCTGCCTGTGTGCAAGGTGCCTTAGGGAATAAGGCAGATGACACAGCCCCATCTACGGAGAACTTGGCATCTGGAATGAGAGTCAGAAGCACAGGGCGTCACAATGTCCTGGGGGCCCCAGCTGCAGGCACAACGACTAACAGGAAGAGAAAGGAAGACAGGAAACATCTCTCAGAAGACATATATAACTGTAAAATATTAAAGTCTTTTTTTAGCATAACAGTCTTTCCACTTTATTTTTCGAAATTAACAGCCACCACATTTGGCTTTTAGAATGGCTGTGGCTTCCGTCTGGATTGTCGTGAGATGATCTCCTTATGTCCCATATCTATCTCCCAGGGACTCAGGAGTAAGCTGATAAGGAATGTTTGCAGGAATCACCAGTAATTACTACCCTTCTCCCTGGAGAGATGTGCTCTGCTGCGGGGCAGGTGAGGGGTTAGCTGAGACCACATCATCAAAACTAATTTGCCCTTTAGCCAGAAGGGAGGCTTAGTGGCCTCACTCTGGGCTTTACCCATCCAGGTGGATCTATTCTGGAGCGGACGGGGTGGGGATTCAGCCTCTTTATCTCAGACCCAGCAAGTTTGCTATTTGTGCCTTTTGGCTAAGGATTGTTCCTCCTCTGAAAAATCTTTCAACAGTCACCAGCTACCACCTGGGAGACCCTCACCCAGCTTGGGAAGTAAGAGCTTTGTCTCCTTCACTGGGGAGAATTGGTGATGTTGTACTGTAATTCCTCTGGCTCCCCTGGCTCCTGGGTTGAGGACTGCTCCAGAGAAGTTCAGGGAGCCCACACGACACAAGGACAGCAGAATGGGGGTAACCATGGGGGCCAGGGACGGCTAGAGGTGGAGGCGTGGCATGTCTATTAAATCTCTGAGGATAGCACGGCCTACAGACACATGAAAAATTGCTTACCATCCTTAATCATCAGAGACATGCAAATCAAAACTACTTTGAGATATCACCTAACTCCAGTAAGATTAGCCCACATCACAAAATCCCAAAACCAGAGATGTTGGCATTGATGTGGAGAAAAGGGAACACTTCTACACTGTTGGTGGGAATGCACACTAATACGTTCCTTTTGGAAAGATGTTTGGAGAATACTTAGAGATCTAAAAATAGACCTACCATTGGATCCTACAATTCCTCTACTAGGTATATACCCAGAAGACCAAAAATCACTTTATAACAAAGATATATGAATGTTTATTGCAGTCCAATTCATAATTGCTAAGTCATGGAAGAAGTCCAAGTGCCCATCAACTCATGAATGGGTTAATAAATTGTGGCATATGTACACCATGGAATATTATGCAGCCTTGAAGAAAATGGAGACTTTACCTTTTACACGTTTATAAGGATGGAGCTGGAACATATTCTTCTTAGCAAAGTATCTCAAGAATGGAACACAATGTGTCCAATGTACTCAGTCTTACTATGAAACCAATTTATAGCTTTCTTATGAAAGCTATAACCAAATTATAGCTCAAGAAGAAGGGGAAAAGGGAGAGGGGAGAATGGGTGGACAGAGGGAGAGTAATTGGTGGGATCACACCTACGGTGCATCTTACAAGGGTACATGTGAAATTTACTAAATGTAGAATATAAATGTCTTAACACACAATAACTAAGAGGGTGCCGTGAAGGCTATGTTAACCAGTTTGATGAAAATGTTTCAAATTGTATATGAAACCAGCACATTGTACCCCATGATTGCATTAATGTACACAGCTATGATTTAATTAAAAAAAAAAAGTCCCTTAGGACAGAAAAAATAAAGAGCAAGGCCACACGGGAGCCTGAGATTAAGACATGGGGGCAGACTCTGAAATGCCGCACTCCACTTAGGATAAAGCTGTTTCTCACGTGAATGTTTCTAAGCAGAGGAAGGTGAGTGGTCCCTGGTGCTTACTTATTTAATGAGCATCAATCATTTTTTAAACCTCTGATGTGCAGTAGAAATGTAATAAGTACAATATGTTGTCAATATGTTGTTTAGGATATTGCATCCTCATTTAT